>JACEIK010004119.1:0-91787 GCA_018107945.1 Datura stramonium | reverse complement strand
AGAGGATGTAATGCATCTTGAGGCAGTAGGGACCATGGGTGGTGACTATGAGTCGTGGTATGCCACCACGAATTGTGGGGCCCCTCATGGGATCCCCTGATCTTGTTTGGGTAGTAGGCATCACGAATCCCGGCCACAATTCGTGCCCCGTGGCAATGACTCGTGAGGTCCCTCGTGGGGACTTGGCAACTAGGAATTTCTACATATTTAGTAAGGTTATTTTCGTAATTCCTAAACTCCTAAGACCTAAACTATATCGTTTTAAGGTCTGAATAGGATCTTTTAAGGGGTATTAGTCCATGTTAAGCCTCATTCATGCTTGAAGAGTATAAAGAGGAGTCTTGAAGGTGATTCAAGGTGTTCTTCCCCTAATTTCTCTAAATTCCATCTTAGGCTTTCAAGGGAGATTAAGAATAAAGTGTTTTCAGGTATGTAAGGTCATCAATGGGTGAATTGTTCCACACCCATGCTCCTACTCTATGATTTGACTAAAAAATTTATCAAAAAATCATGGGGTTTGTATTTGATTTATATAAAATCTAATGAATCAATTATGGGTTTTGTGATTTTGACATATTATCATAATGTATGGATTTTGATCATCTTTTGAGATTTAAATTGGTTATAATATTGTTGATTTCGATTTTTCTAAGAAATTAAGCTTAACTATGCATGCCCCATGATGAATCGATTTATGACCTATTATCCCATCAATTTTCTTACTAGCCCACAATGAATTATGTTCTAAACTATGAATTCGTTGTGTTAACGGTTATGATTTTATGGAATTCAAGCTATGCACTTGATCTAAAAGTATGTACGAATCTTATTATTCATGAATTATGTTTTTGGCTCACTCACGGACCTCATGTCATGGCTAGATCACATATGTTCAAGCATGTTTACGATTATCATGATTTATCTAGCCATGAACACATGTATGTATTATTATGAGCATTACATAAGTTTTGGGAGTAGTATCGAACACCAAGTAGGTTCAGGGCTCAAGTTAAGCCCCAGATCTCATGAATTACATGCCACCATAGGCATGTTGGGACCCTTTCATGTTAGTCCCTGGCCCAAATGGCCCTTTTCATGGTGATATCACACTTTCATTTTTCTACCCTTGGCATGTTATGAACACCCTCCCGACTAGGGTTAGAATTCGAGCTTCATATGTGCTTATATGGGGTATGTCGGTTAACAGAATCTCCCACTGTTCCTTGTGATTTATGCATGTTATGATTATGTATGTGGGTTCAAGTCATGTTAAGTAAATCTCCTCTATCATGATTATGATGATTTTATGTTACAAATGTTTTGAAAATCTTGAGCCATATGATATGTTATTATTATTTACGATGCGAGCATGACGTCCTACTGTTATGATTACTTATAAATTTCATATATATTTTAAATATCCATTTTAGTTACCTTGCTTACTCAGTACATTCGACATACAAACCACATACTTTCTATGTTGTATCATTTCATGATACTGGTCCTAGTTCTCAGGATCATCCTCACCCATAGATAGTCTCAGATTTGCTCTCAACATTCTTGGTGAGTCCTCATGTTTTGAGGGCTGTATGTTCATACTCTATGTTGTTCATTTAGTTTTTGGATATTGGATTAGTTGGGAGTTGTCCCATCAATCCATCTTTCATGTTTAGAGACTTATCAGACTACAAGTTGTATTCCGTCGTATTGTATAAGTCTTGTACTAAATCTCCCTTATGCTATGCTATGATTACGTTCTTTATGTTAAGTATTCCTCTCATGTTTTTGAATTAGATGAGTTCTCATGCCATGAGTCGACTTGGGGTCTCTTGGGCTCCTTGTCCCGTGTCTAAGATCCGGGTGTACGTTTGGGTCGTGACAGAGCTGGATGAGGTTTCAAACTCAATGTGACCTTCCTGCGCTACACCTGCGAGCTGTGGGTCGTCATTGGTGAAACACAAGTGACCACATACTTTTGCCCAGTTCTATCACAGACCCGTGACACACTTGTGAACCGCGGGTCTCTACCTGTGGATCGCAGTTGCAGCACATATGCTACCAGTTCTTAACATTGATGCTTCATTTTGTTGGCATCCAATATTTTAATTTCTTTTGATTATCTTAGTATAGTTTTCTATTTAATTTCCCTTTATCAAACATACAAAAAAGAAGTTTCGTATGCTTGTGGCACTAACATTGTCTTGAAAAATCATGACATCTTCTAGGCAAGCAGACAAAGGGAAGGCCCTTTCCACCTCAAAGAGCAAAGGAAAGGGGAAAGCCAAAGCTATCCCAACTCCCACCAACAATAGGGATGATATTATCAATTGTGTGCCTAATATAAAAGCACTCTAAGTCATGTGCATGGAGAGACCAATCACCACTGAAAAGCTCTTTGACTTGGCTGGGATGGGGACTGACGTCCCCAACATCAATGTTCTATTCAATGATAGGAAGTGGAACATGTTCACCGAGCCTCTACCCAACTATTTACCAAATCTCGTGCCGGAATCTTATGATTCCTACCAAGCAAGGAAAGATGAAATAAAGCAAAAAGGAAAGGTCACTGATTTCCTTTACTCCCTTTAGTCAAGGTTTGGGGTGTGGAAGTGGACGTCACTCCTGATGCTATTAATGCCAAATTTTGGGAGGATGAGATTGACTCAGGAACAAAATCTGCAATTAGTGTGGCGGCTAAATAAGACCAATTTGGTTAGGTGGCAAGAATTATCGCTAGTGGCCAGTTCATATGGGCCACTATGGGGGGGAAAATTATGCGGCAGGACCTAAAGTTTAAGTACAAGTTGTGGCTTCAATTTGTATGTGGTTGCATCATGTCATCTAAAAATGATCAACAGGTGAACCTCAAAGTGGCCATATTCATTGCCTGCATCATGTCTGGGGTTCCCATTAATGTTGGTGACATGGTGGCTACTCAAATGAAGCATAAGGCCAAACAACAAGCAACTTCAATTCCATACATTGTTCTCATTAGCCAATTGTGTCTCATAGCAAGAGTTTCATCGTTTCCCAATGAATCCCCAAGCTTTGCTACTGGTGTCATCGTTGTTGACAGAAAAAGGGATGCGGATGCACCTAAAAGCCAAAGAAAGCGGATGCAAGCATGGGACACACTTGAGGGCTCCACCACACATAACATCAATAAGGCCCCCTTTGCTCCAGATCTCAATAAGCAAAACCCCAAGATGTCAGGGCATGCTTTCAGGGAGGCAAAACCCCTTGGGCCTTCACCTTCTCCTTCTTGATCAAGAAAAAGTAGAATTCAAAAGCTAGCGGAGATGACAAGATCCCGTGAAAATCAACTCCAAAGGTTGGCCCAAGAACTACCCGCTCATAAATAAAGGTAAGTGAAGAAGGCGATGAAGGATGTCTCTGATAGCCTGAATAAATTATGCTCCCATGTGGATGTGGTGGAAGGAGTAGTTTTCTCTCTTTGAGTTGGTGTGAGAAAAGCTCTAAAACAGGGAAACGATGGCTGACCCTGACTTAAGCTTCATTGATGCGGCCATTGCTGACCCCTCAACGGCCCGAGGACCAATTAATAATTTATATACGGGCTTTGAGGAGGAGGATGGAGTCGATCAAGGAGGAGACCATGACAAGAATGAGGAGGCCAATGCTGATGCTAATGACTAACCAGATTAGGGAGCTCTTACCCATCATTGTTTTTAATTTGAATATTGGGGAAAATGTCTATTCTTAGTTGGGGGTGGGATGTGAATTTCTTGTTAGCTAATTATTAGCTTTTGTGCCCTTGTCGGGTATAATTTTTCTTTTATGCTTTTGATGTTGTTGCTTAGATAAATGAATGCCCTTGTCAGGCAAGTATTAGAATGGATTTGATGTGTGGAGAATGTTAGTGTGCCATTTCTTTGTCAATTCTATGTTGCTAAAATGTTTGATGTCCCAAGTTTCAAAAAATTTCCTTTTTTATAATAGTAGGTAGCAATAAACTCCAAGGGTTTTCTTTACCATAGTTCTTTCCCAAGGAGCAAAAATTTTCTTTCTTTTTTCTATTCTGTCAAACCAGGTGGCATTTTCCAATTATGGATTGAAAGGAGACTTTCTTAAGGGAAAATGACAAGCCTACAATCTTTTTGAGTTTTTTTGTTTCACTTGCTTTATGAGGTACCACCATAAAAAAACTATTTTCTTTGCAAAAAGAATTTTTAGAAAAAAGGGGCACATGAAATTTCAAATTGAGACTCTCTTGTTATGAATTGTACATTCCTTGATTGACTTTTTGACCCACATGCTAATTTTTCTAAAAGTCATACCTTTGATGCGATTCTGAAAGTTTGTGAATCCCTTGGATTTTGATGCCTTATGTAGTGAGATATATGGCTGAATTCTTGTGTAGGTATAATTTTCTAGGACTTGCCCTAAATGTGACTCAAGGCGAAATCTTAGTCGTGGCTGCACTTGGAACATGATCTTAGAAATTCTTTGGATGAGCTAATTCACCAAAAAATGACCACCTTGAACAACTATCTTTGTTAATAAATTTTTGAGCCTTTGACCCTTGACTTTGGAAACTCTAATACAAGCCTAGTTCCCTTTTGTAATATGATAAGTTGGTAATTTACAAACTCATTTGGCTTTTAAGAATGAGCTTTTGCTTGATTTTCAACTCATTTAGGAAGGTTTTGTGCCTTTTTTATTCTCTTTGTAGGCATTTGGAGAGAAAGATAATGGAGGGTTTTGAACTTGAACTGAGCTGCCAAAGACAAGCTTTTCGTGGATCCAGACATGCGAAACGCAGGAGGGACTGCCTTCCACCTGCTAAATATAGGTGAAATGCAGGTGGGATTGTTTGCACCTACTATTCACCTATGCTTAGAAGGTTGGCCCCTGCTAACCATAGTACGAAGGGCAAGTGACCCATTTCGCTAACGAAGGGGTAAAAATATCCAGAAAGGTTACCAAAACTCCTAGAAGCCTCCAAGGGCAATTGTGAAATGTTAGACACAAGAAAGTATAGATATTTATCACCCAAAATTGTACACTACACATAAATTAATTCATACATGGATTTTTGAAGAGAAGAAAATGGGCACACCATAGAATTGTAGAGATCGAAAGTACTTTTCTTATTCATTTTCTTTAACCCATTTTATGGGAACTCCACCATTGCGGCAAGAACTTGTGAAGAAAAATTCTGAAGCAATATGATAAATGTTGAGGAAAATCCTCTTGGTATCTTCTCTCTCTCTCTCCCTCTCTCTCTAAATATGCATAGTTAATTTGCTAGATGCGGTTGAGTGCATGGTGGGTTTGTAAACTTGAATGGATATTGATTAATTGCTCTTGGATTCGAACTGCAAGTATAGATCTATTGTTCTCTCTATGTTTTAATTGTAAAAATTGATTGTTGCAAATATTAATTTTGTTTATTATTCTTACTTTTGCTTGAGAAAGAAAGGTGATAACTGGGTGAGAAAACAATAGGGAGGATTTGAGAGTGTTGATGTGTGGGTTGAGCTAGAGATAGTCAAAACCCACATTCCCACTCTATTAATGGTTTAATGGTAGAGATAACTTGATCCTTCCTCAAGATCTTGTGGTTGATAATTTGAATTTGGCCTTGGGGTTTGAGAAAATCCAAGGCATAAACATTCTCGTGGTTGTGAAATAAGAGAATGTTTTATCCACTGTTATCTATGCTAACTTTTAATCTAAGGGGATGAAGTAAATCCTATTTTAGTTGTTAGACCATCAGTAGCACACCCCTAGCCATCTCACATGTGATTGCAACAATAAGAATACCCTCACTTAGTTCTAAATTTGAATTTGATATTGTTGTCCCTTTTCCCCCCAATTTTAATTTCCAAATGTTGAACAACAATGCATTCTAGTTTGAGTTAGTTTATAAGTTTTTGATTATCGACTCAATTCCTTGTGGGATTCGCCCCGACACCGGTAAATATATTTGTTCTCAACAAGAACTGCTACTACATCCCTTAATCGAGAGACTCGTATTAAGTGTTATTAATAAATGGCGTTGTTGTCGGAGAATTGAGTTGTGATAGACAATAGTTTTTTTAATTCAAACTTGTTTTGCATCATATTTATATGTTGTTTTGTTTTTATTTTTATTTGTATTATGGAATCATAGAAGGAAAGGAGGTTTGTTAGCCTCAACCAGTATTTGGCTGACCCATATCCCTATTGTGAAGGACCCCACATTAGGCAAGATTGCAAATATGCCCCTAGAAAAGAGATGTATGCACCTTATTTCTCTTATGATGGGTATAGATGTACTTTATGTGGTGGTCATGATAGACATTGGGGCGATTTTTCCAATGATTTCACTTTTCTATATGGAGGCTATGATAGAAGTTGTGCTCTTGATCTTGATAGGAATGAAGTCATGGCATGTGAGAGAGGAAGCAATACATGTGATGTGTTGTGGGTTCACAGCACGTTTGGTGCTTAAAATTGAGGAAAAATGTATGGTCTTAGTTGAGTTTTTACGGATATAATGCACTTTTGCTTTGTTTACAGTGAAACCATGTATTGGAGTTGAATTTTGTAAAAGAAGTGAAAAGAGTGCAAAAAATGGCAAAGTTGCAGGCCTCAGTATGAGCCATACTATGCCTTCGTGATATAATCCAGAGGAACTACATAAGGTGATGTCCAAGTATGACTCTTGGAATGAGTCGTACCAGAGTAGTCATAAAAAATTACAAAAATATGCACTTGTCTAGTCTCCAGGTATGGGTAGCAACCAGGAGTCAAGATGACCACATAAAAGACTCATAAAAAGTTATTTGGCAGATTCCAAGGTACCAGAGGATACCACGAGTCGCGAGACTAGGTAAAAGTCGTACCAAAGCACTCGTGAAAATATTTAGAGGATGTCAGATTTCATAGTATCAGAGCATGATAGAAACGCACGACTCGTAAAAACATTGTACGAGTCGTACCAACTCCCAAGACTTAACCAATTTTAAAGCTTCTTAGCATTTTATGGATGGTAGGAACGACTCGTAGCTACAAGCCATGACTTGATCTAGCATCGATAGTTCTAGAAGTTTCCCTATTAATTTAGGAAAGGTTTTTGATTATTTGTATAAATACTTTTCTAGGTTAGTATTCTTAGTAGATAGACTTTTTGATAAAGAACCGATACTTTTGAGATTCTTCTTCAGTTTTCTAATATTCTTGGAGGTATTATTCATTGTTCTTGAATTGTTCAAAGTTGAATTGTGCAATAATCAATTGGGTATTATATCAATCATCATTATAAGTCTCTGTTTATGATTTCTTCCATGAATTCTAATTCTCCTCTTACAAACAAGAGAGGCTAAAACCTCCACAACTAGGATCTTGGGATCTATGGAGGAATAACTGACTAGGGTTTGCACATAGTAATTCGAAACAAATACTTATTCTTGTATTGTTCATCTCATAATCTTAAACGTTTATTAATAGAATGTAATGTTAGGAAATACCCGAATTCTCTACTTTCTTGAACCTAGAGTGGTAGAGATTAGGAAAAGAGAAGAACAACAAAGCCTTCAACTTTATGATTCATTGAATAACTTGAGTTGTGATTGCAGGATAGTTAATTTGTAATAAATTGATGATGGTTAAAGTGAAAACACTCAAGTGACTTGATCAGGTGATTGAGGATAGTCATCCAATAGCGACGAATTAGTCATTTGGATGAACCTTGTTATCAGTTCTATAGACTTTGTAATGAGATAATCACTAGTATATTCACCCGAAGTTGTTATGAATCCATGGGGATCACTTCCCTAGTTAATTGTATAAACTTGACAACAACATTAATTTAAAATACCCTTACTTGATTACTTCTTTAAAACCTCCCTTTAGGAGATAATTTAACTGAAAGCATAAATGCTAAGCATTATTCTCTATCTTGACCATATTCCCTGTGGGATTGACCCCAACCTAGTTGGGTTCTCTATTGACAATGTCCGGGTCATTCTTTTACAGGAGTGTGATTTGAGCGTTATCAACATGCAGGAGCATGGAATCCATGTTGCATTCCTTTTTGGAGCTGGAGTCTAATGTGGGAAAGGATTTCAACTCCTCAATGCCTAAGGAATTATCTCCTAAAAAAGAAAGCAATAGTTCCCTAAAAGAAGAAGTCGAGGAGATATTGTGAAGCATTACGAGGAGGAGTGAACAATATGACATAACCAAACTTGACTCGTGGGAGGAAGCTAAACATGATGATGAAGAAGAGGTCAAGTTGAACTTTTAGGAGGTCAAGGCGGTTTGCCAATCAACCAACCTTACCATAATACAAGATGAAAAAGTTGAGGAAGTGATGCTAGAGTTCCAAAGAGACATCCAACAAATTATCCTTAAGGACTCTAATGCATTTGAGAAGGAGGATATCAAGAAAGAGGCATGCTTGAGAATGGAGCGATTTAAAGGGCCCCAATCATTTTTCAACATTAAACTTGGTTGACGATATATAAATTGAGGCATCCAAGTCTACGGAGTATGTTGAAGAGGAAGATCAAAATAGCTTCATCTTAATGTTTGTCATGCCATCAAGACCAAAGAGTAGTCCTCCCTTAAGGTCCAAGAGATGCAAGATGTGACATCTATTGCTTGGTACCTTCAATTTTACACCACCACCCCTCAAGCTAAGAAGAAGAATAGAAAAGAAACTAGGGGTGCGATTCAAAAGATCAAAGTGGTGAGAAAAGTGGTGAAAGATGGAGCCGTCGAGCTAAGATGTTAACTAAGGCGCTTCTTGGGAGGCAACTCAAGTGCTTTTACATTTTTTTAAACTTTAATTCCTTTTACTTGATGTTTGTGTTGTTTTTAGTTGTTGCAGGGTTGAATAAGTTATGGAATATGAAAATGAGTGGAAGGAGAAAAGTTGAAAAACCTACTTTAGACCTACGAAATGGAAATACTAATATTTTAAATGCAGGTCCAGTGCATGTGCCAACCAGAATGCCTAGAAGAAAAAGTGCTCAACATTGACACATCTGTGTTAGACCTACGAAACACAAGTCCAAAGGCGCAAAATGCAGGTCTGGCGCGGGTTATGACCAAAATGCCTTGCAGGTGAAGGTTCAAAAGAAGTGGCTTTGCGCTCCACCTATGAAATGCAGGTTCTTCTGCATTGCACACAGTACCAATTGAGATGCCTCAGTCATACCAGAGAGTTCTTTCACCCATTCCTCTCTTATTTTGCTCAACCTTGTGCATCGAAGACAATGTTTTATTTTCATAAGGGTGCAGTATGAGTAACCCACTTGTTAGTGATGCACAATATGGCACAATATGAACCTCCCGTGGTCACTCTGAACATAAAATCTAAACCAAGTCCCAGCCTCTGCCCACGAGTAACATAACGACTCATGGGGTTCCTGATGGGTCATTGGATGACATGTCCTATAACCTGGTGTAGAAATTCTTTTTTCCTCCATTTCAACTCTCGAGTCTGATCTTAGGGTTTTCGGGGTATAACAAGCTCAAGGTAAGAAGTATTCACTACCCCGTCGGGTTTCCAAGATGGATCTACATCATACACAGAGAGAATTGGAGGCGGTTGCAGTAGGCTATGATATAACTCCTTATCCGACACTATTTACAACGCGTTGTCATACCCCACCTACCAATCATCCAGTGGACTCTAGGGTGCATTGGGCTGCGAGGGCACCACTGTAGGCTCACGGGGGAAGGAGTTGTTGGCCAATGGAGGTTCAATGAGTGAAACCACCTCTTTCCTCAAAGTAATCACTTTGTTTTTGAGGACCTCAACTGTAGTCCATAGGCCTTTCAACTTGTCTCTAGAAGGTTGCATGGCTTTCTTGATGGCATGTTGGATTATGGATGGAATATCCTTAGCTAGCTTCACAAGCTGGATTTCATGTACTTGGACACTTTGTGCTAATTTGAGCAAATCAGGAGGTGTGTGGGTGGGAGCCACAGTTGTATGTAACTGGGATGCCGATGTGTTAGAGGGCGTCGAAGGTGATGGTGGAGTCCTATTCTCTGTACTTTTTTCTCACTTCATATATGGGGAATCTTTGTAAGTTTTGGTAGACAGTGCATTTACACTATCACCCCACAAAGTCTTATCCAATGGCAAGGACAAAGGGCATGCATCCCGCACACATAACATACTCACGAGGCTAGGATATGGAAATGACGTGGCCTGCTGCTTAGCCCTTCATTTGAGCTGATCTGCAATAAGCTCCCCAACATTGATGTATACATGATCCATGATGCGGGCGATAAGAATGGAAACTTCAATTGGGACCTCTGTTGTGTTCTGAGAAGGCATTACCCTCGCACAACCCAAGTTAAAACACATGCGGGCTTCAAATTTCAAGTCGTTTTGATGAATCAAACCCATGGAGATAGCCCATTGTGGTTGACCTATTGCAATTATGTTGGCTACCCATTGAAACTGGTTTGCTTTATCCTCCACCTTCCTGTAGAATGTCAAATATGATTGGATTGGCTCAACCAAATAAACAGAATTGATTGCATCTGGAGTATGGGCACCTCTTGACCACGCACCCATAATGACAGTAGCACAGTAATGTTTCTGTGCGGCCCTTGTCTTTGGAAGTCATTTCCTTTCCCTGTATGATGCATAAAATTCCACCACCAACTCCAAAAAATATGGGTCAACCAGTATGGTGAATGAACCCCAATCGCGCATCTCAATCTAATTGTAGATATCTGGGAAGGAAATTTTTAAAGAATCCACCTCAAATTGAGCTTCTACATGTATGGATCGCTTATCCTTGAAAGAGACGTAATGCTACTCCATTCTATCCAACCCTAATCGAACCTATGTGTTTCTGGTGCTCATTGATTCTTGACATCTGTGAAACTGTTGGAAAACAGACATGATGCTGCAAACTAAGGTTAGAATTGTGCAGACATTTTTAAATCCAGAACAAAGCAAGAGGAAAGAACTCAGGTGAGAATATTATTTTTTTAGGAGACACTGGCGAACCGTCGGTGAAAGGCGAATGCGGTTCCACGAAACGCCGATGCATTGCTGGTGTGAGGCTGTGAGCTGGGGTAAACACCATATCTATCAGCGCCCCCACCGATGAAATGCTAGTCCTAAACCGCGAAGCGCCGATGAATTACAGATTTATGCCAGAATGCAGCATTGGGAACGTTGACCCGCGAAATAACTTGTGATTCCGAAGCACAACAAGTAGTTCGCCGGTACGCAACCTTTATGCAATTAACCCACATGCCACCCCCACATATATGTGCACCAATTTTCCCCCAATTCAAAAAAAACGACAAGTCGCCCTTAACAAAGGCATCAATCGATCTATCATTGGGCAACTTGAGAGGGTGTCCCACTCGGTGTTACTCAGACTTTACCCAAACACAATGTGACAACCACGTAAATGAATAAATCAAAAATCAACAAAATATAGAAAATAAAAGAATGATTTACCTATATAAAAGCAAAATATCACTAATAGTTTTCGGAACTTTAGAGCATGAGCGATAGAGACCTTACCAATTAGGGGAGTAGCCAAAAATGTTTTCCTCTGCTTACTACTGGTATATCTAGACTACGATTGAGTGAAGGAGATAGGTAAATGAAAGTGGGGAGAGGTATTTAAATGGGAAAGGAGGGGAAGTTGATTGGGTGGAAAGATGGAGGTCATTAATGGAGGATAGGTGGGAAAATGGATTTTTAGGAAAATGAAAAATGGTGGGAAATAGGGAAATGGAAGATGAAAGGGGTGGAGGTCGGTCAAACTTTTGAAAATGGGAATAATCCAGATCGGGGAATACCAGTGATTGCCGAAGTGGACCGGTGATTTGCTAATATGGCCATTGTTGACATTACCTAAGAGGGTTTTTGGAAACTATATTGGAGACTAATTGGCATGTCAGAGAATGCATCCGAGATGTCGCCAGGTGAGAAGCCGACGTCAGGGCCACTCCCAGGTACACTGGTTGAAATCATCAACTTACCATCGGTTCGTGCTTTGAAGCAGTGCTCCGTCGGATGGGTCTCCGACTGGCTTTGGATTCTTTAGTGCACTGTATAGGTTGAAGACCCATCTGCAATTCGTGAAACACTGTATGTGTTTCACCGGTGTAGCGCCGACTTGCCTTATCTTCATTTTTCTTAAAGTTCACCAGCCTAAAAAAACTAAAAAATTACAATGCATATAAGAAGAGTTAGAGGATAAAAATTGTTGGGTTGCCTCCCAAGAAACGGCTTAGTTAATGTCGTGGCACGACGAAGGACTCTCATGACCTATGGTTCATCTAGATATAAGACCTCTATTCAGCCAACTTCTTCCAATACCCCCAGATATCTTTTTACTCATTGGTCGTTCACCTTGAACTTGCTCCCATTCTCTCCATGGAGTTCTATGGAACCATTTTCATACACTTGATATACCTTAAAAAGCCCTGACCAGTTGGATTTGAATTTCCTGAGAAATAGCCATAACTGTGAATTGACAACAACACCTAGCTCCCTGGAGCAAAACTGCACTGCAAAACTTTTTGGTCGTGATAATGTTCCATTCGGGCTTTGTAAATAGCTACATTCTCTTATGTACTCATTTTGAATTCGTCTAACTCATGCATATTATTAACTCATCCTTGGACAGCTCTACCCTATTCAAGGTTCAAGCTATTCAATTCCCACAAGGCTTTGTATTCTAACTCAACAGGGATGTGACATGATTTTCATTACACAAATTGATATAGGGACTGATCTTGGGCATAATTGCATGCCCAAGTGCTACTTTATAACTCGATTTAGTCTTGTTTATCTACTTATTTATATACATTTTCATGTGATTTTATGTAAATATGAATATATACTAACCAACATGATTAGTCCTTGTTTTTGAAGGGTAACTAAGAATATATACTAACCAACATGATTAGTCCTTGTTTTTGAATAGCCAATGCATTGGAGGACCCAATCTATGATTTGGTGAAGTGGAGGAATGATATCAGGAGAGAAAACACCAAAGTTGGAATAAATTGGGCGATTTGCAGAGGGCTTCGCGATAATTTCCGTGTCACGGAGGCAAAGGCTCGCGATACACTCCGTGCCATGGAGCCATTCCACTTGGCTGCATAATTTTTGCACAATTCTCATTTACTATAAATTGGTCCCTTAGTTCCTAAAAACAGAAGTCACGATTTATTTTCTGGAAAACTGCCAAGGAGTGAGGGAAAAGTGGGAGAACTCACATAGGGTTCATAAATTTATCTTCTCTTCTACCAATTCTTGTAAGTATGTTACTTTAATTATAGTTTATTGTAATTATACGAACATGAGTGGCTAGAACCCTCTAGGTTGAAGCCACAAGATATGATTGTGATGTTGCGATTTTGTTTTTGGTTTTACGTTATTGTTTGTTGTTTAGTTTGGTATTTTAATTATTATTGATTGTTTTTATGACGATCCTTCATGAAAACACACACGTTAAACTGAGTAAATGCTTGATAAAGAAAACATAGGAAGAACATAAGAATGTAAGAAGCAAGTTCTTGTCTTTTGATAAGATTTTGTGGTTAGGATAGAAATATACCTAATACCTTGCTTGGTTGATAAAATTGCTGGGAGAAAGACAACGGCTTAGATTTGTCACCCACCACCAAGAAGTAGTTGTGAAGCTAAGTTTGGTGAAATGGTTGGGGTACAAAAGTACCTTAACCAATTGCATAACCCCATAAACCATATCCACGTAATTGAATTGCCACGAACTAGAATTAGCATCCTTGCTCACAATGTGTAGAGTTATCGGTCGGTTTAGAGGTTTGGAAGACCACATGCAATCTCTAATTATGGAGATGACAATTGATAATTTCATACTTAACCCATTACGAATTGTAGCATTGCATGATTATCCGGCTTTAACTCTTGTTTTGTTTTGTATTGCTTCCAGATTATTTTCGTGTCACTCCCTTAACATTTAATTACAAATTATCAAAAACTTCTAAAATCAACCTCCTAACTAACACTGAACTTGATAATTCACTGAACCAGTACCTGTGGGTTCGACATTCCGCTCTTAAAAAGGGCCACTATATTACTTGTACGAATCTGCACACTTGCGGGCACATCATGTTTTTTTGGCGCCATTAAGCTGACTCGAAGTTCAGTGAATTTGTCTGCTTGTGTGATTTTAAATTTCCTTAAATGTTGAAAAGAAAAAGAATTTTTTTATTAGTTTTAGATTTATTTCAAATTTTTATTTTTAATCACAATTCTCTTGCAATATGATATCATGGAATATAAATGGGTTAAAAATGGTTGATACTCTTATTTTGATGAGTCTTGTCTTAATTGCGATATCCCACTTATGGCAACATTGTAATACTTGTAATATATGTGGAGGTCAAGAGTGTCCATTGGAATGGTTGCCCAAATTCATACACTTGCAATATATGGAGTATTGAGATGGCCATTGGATGTGCTGTCCGAATGACACTCCCTGCTTCCCTACTATGATCTTTCTGTTGTGTTTGAATAATATAGGCATGATGAAAATGAGGATTCCACGCCAAGTCGAATAGAAGACATGCTAAACAGATCCTTGAGCAAACAAAAGCAACGAAGGAGGCAATAGAAGCATTGAGAATTCAGCAAGGAAAATGAGAGGCCTTTGGAAATGATAAGCAACAAGTTCATGGAGATATATTAGCTGAAGTTTGCTCTGGAATTGCAAGTGACGGTTTTATAATACCGTGAGGGATCAGCAAGGAGAAGATGAGAGAAAGCCCTTTAAACAAGCCTAAACTGTTGGAAGCCCTTGCAGAGTCTCCATGATTGTCTTAACACGTATAGCCGATCCATTCTTGAAAGAAGAGATAGAAAGTACCTGCCATTTGACATTCATGAGGAGTTGATGTTAATGTGGAGAAGGTATATACAAGTGAGAAAGTCAAGCAAAATGTAGTTTCGTATGTTGAGGTGTATTGTACCTACTGAATTATTTTTCGGACATTGAGTTTGCTGATAACTCCAGAACTAGCTCCTCTCAAACGCAGGAGAAAGATATAGAGGGGAATGTGTCTATATATTCTGGAAATCTGCTGATTCAAAGAAAGAATGACTTCACTTACTTAAGGTCCTTGAATAATACCAAAGAAGTATATCTACTCGCTTATCCTTCATTGTCACCACCCCAAGGAGCATAAGAGAAAATTAGAGAAGAAATTAGGGTGAGATTTATATCCTCAAGGAGGAAAAAGTGTGAGAATGGATACGTCGTGCCGCGACGTAAAATTAGGCGCCGCTTGGAGGAAACCCAAGGGTACCATGGGTACCAATTTAATTTCTTGCATTTGTGTTGGATTTTATTTATTTTTCATCTTGTGCTGTTTTGGTATAGCACAAAATAGAGGGAGAGTACCCTTGAGGAGGAAGCTAAAGAGCATGGATCGGCAAAAGTGGGGTCAAACACACACTTGTGCAAAAAATATGTAAAAGATAAACATGTTGTTTGCTAGCCTAAAGGACTGTATATTTCACTCTTAAATACACTTGATGCTAAGAGGACATAGCATGATTCAAGTGTGTGAGAGGGAAATTTCAAAATTGCTGTGCTTAACGATTTTTAAGAATGTAATGCTTGAAATATTTGAAAATTTTGCGGAGTCAAGCATGACTTCATCACTCGCTATTTTTATTGTCTTTTTCTGACGGGGTCTTTGAACCGAAGAATAAAAATTTATCTTTGTTCGTATATAATGTTTAAGTCATAGATAGAGACTATTTCTGATGATGGATGGGATGATTGACTGCCTTGGAGGAAAAATTAGTCACATATTTTTTGCTTTTGAACTGTAGGCTAATTGATGGCTTGATGTTCTTGTTATGTGTTATACATGATTTTAAGATACAAGTGTTGTGTTAGCTGAATGTTAGGCGGTATAAACTTGTTTGAGACACTTCAGGTTTGAATTTGACTCGATGTGATTGAAGCTTAATTTGAATTCTTGTGATTAGCGAGTTAAGAGTCTCATGAATTTGACGAATTGAGCATGTGCTTGATGTAAGTTTCAATATTCATGTGGAATGTCTAGAACTTGTCTGGTCTGTATACAAAGCAAAATGAAGGATGTAGATTGTAGGAGATGATTTAGGCATTCTTTGAATGAACCGAAATGTTATTCCTCACTTTACCTACCTTGAATATTTAATCCTAGTTAGCCCCATCGAGCTTTAAGTTTGATGATATTTGCAACATAAGCTTAATCTCTTTTGTTTCATTAGCTTCCGATTTTGATCCAAACTCCAAGCACTTAATTAAAATTCCAAAGAGTGAAGGAGGAGAAGCATGAAAAAGAAGGAAAAGTAGCAATGTAAAGTTGAGAAAGGGCAAAGGGCACTGTGTGAAAATGCTGATTATTATAGAGCAAGAAAACAAATGAATGAAAAAATTGCCATACTCCTTACACTACTAAGCTGAGTGTGCTTAAAAAAAGGGGAACAAGAAGAAAATCTGTGATTGAAAGAACGAGGGTGAAGTAAGAGAAGAGATATCCTTGGTGAAGGTTGAAGTTATTAAAAGCGCTTGGGGAAGATAGCTACTATTCCCGGCCGTAATAGTACTTACCCGTCCCTTAGCTTACATTACAACCTCCATTAAGTCCTTACTTGATCTTGCGTTCATACATCCTAAATTAGTGGAGTAAAACACTATGCAAGCTTATGGGTCACTACTTGATGCATGTGAATTCTTGAGAGAGAGAGCGACTTTATTCATATACCATACTTGTTGTGATTTGAAAATTTGTGAGTAAAAATGGGTAACTCTCTTGTTGTGAGGTGTATGTTTAATGAGAGATTACATTCATGCTGGATGTATTGATCGCTGATTTGCATGAGTTTGCTAAGCGTGAGAGCTCGATTCTTGAGGTTAGGAAGTCTTAACATAGTTGTATAACATAGTTTTATGATGTTTTCAATTACAAATTATGATTTTAAACTTTGACAAATAAGATTCATCTTTATGAAAGTTCATGAAAGATGAGATTATGATCTATGCCTCTAGTTATGATGAGATGTTCATGGTGAATATGATTACAAATTACCCATGACTATATCCATACTAACAATCAAGTTTATTTCAAGAATTTTTAAGTATTGGTCAAGCCCATATGATTAAGTATGTTTCATGATTTATCTAAATTTCATGATTTTAGCTTACCACATGGTTTTGGGTCTAGACTCCCTAGCTTGTGGTATTGTTTGAACTCAAGGCTCCTCATGTTATGATTTCAGATTATGCATGTGTGTGCTTATGATTCAATTTCATCACTAGACACTGTCTACCTTCGTTGAGAAACGACTTGAGGCACTTTGCATATTTTTGAGAGTAGTGTCTAGCACCGAGTAGGTTGAGGGTTAATAACCCTATGCCTCAGAGCTACGTGCCAATGTAGGTATGTTCAGATTATTAGTGACCTCTCTTTTGATCTTCCCCAACCCAAAATGGGCCTTCATCTTGATATCGAAATCATGGTATCCTAACCTTGGCAAGATTTTTGACGGCTCTTCCCACTTGGAGTGTAATATTCGAGACCATGTAAGCTCAATTGTGGTAATGTTGGCTATATGACGAGTCTCTCATTGTTCCACATGATTTCGGTTATACATGTCTACCGCCTTGTTATTATGTTTTGTATGTCCGACTCAATGTTTAGTTTTTACTATGATTATCAGTTTTAGCTTTGGGTCATTAGATTCAGCTAGATATTCAGTGATGTTAAATCATGATTTTAGATAATAGCATGCAAGTCCTACTCTGAGATTCTTATGATGAAATGTTCATGATATGAATGATCTCTGATTTTACTTTACTTAGGCTATTTTACTTTACCTTGCATAATCAGTACATTCAACGTACTAATCAAGATACTCTATCCTGTATCGTTTCATGATACAAAGCTTAGTCCCGCTGCTAGCCGTATCCTCTCGTTGTTGGGGCAAGCTCTAACCATAGTTGGTGAGTCCTCATATTTTGAGGGCCTTCTTTTCAGTTATATTCAATATTTTCAATTTTAGACTTTAGTGAATTAGTTGGGGTCTTGTCCCATCAACTCTTTAGTAGTAGAGGCTTATAAGACATAGTACGTATTCAACATCGATTTGTGCTATTTGTATTAAGTTATTTGATATTATTAGGTTTTCAAACTTCCGCTATGTTATATTTAGTCTTTCAACATTTAAATGTTGAGCTTAGATGTTGAGTGTTCATACCATGGGTCACTAAACCTCGTGAGGGTTCTTTGTCCCCGTGTCTCGATCTGGGCCTATGTTCGGGTCGTGACACCCTATGATAGATTGGGTGACCTCATTCTTAAGTAAAATCCTCACATTTGCTGCTATCATCGCCTTTGTAGATAGTAGTCGATGAATAAACTCCAATGATTTGTTTATACGACGGTTCTTTCTCAAGGCGCAACTTTTGTTTTCTTTAATCTTTTATCGAACTGGGTGGATGTTTTCTATGATAGATTTAGAGGAAACTTTCTTAACGTCAAGTTTAGTGTCATTGTGAGTCTTTGTTGCACTTGTTTTAAGATGTACCACCAAAAATATTATTGGCATTGGAAATGGTTTTTAAGATGAAGAAAAGGTACTTTGAATTTGAAATGAGCATTCTCTTTTTCATGGGATGCACATTCCTTGTTTGGCTTTTTAATTCGCAAACTAGCTTTAAAGTCATAATCTTAATGTGATTAAGAAACCGGTGTGAACCCTTGATTCTCGATGCCTTGTGTGGTGGGTCCTTTGGCTTAATTCTCGTGTCTACTTGATTATCTAGAACTTGCCTTAAGTGTGACTCAAGGTGAAATTTTAGATGTGGCTGCACTTAGAACATGATCTTAGGCTTTCCTTTCAAGTCACTTCACTAAAATGATCTCCTTTAACATAAATCTTTGATAGTCAATTTTTCAGCCTTTACCTTTTTTTCTTGGAAACCACATTACAAACCCAATGACCCTTGTTAATCCTCTTCTTTGGGACAAATCCTCCCTAGTGCTAGTGATGAAATAATGAAAAATTTGGGTTAAAACCCAAGAGATGGGAGAGAAAAGGAAATGCAATCAAACGAAAAAGCCTAAGTTTTGGGGTGTAATGCCTTCAGCCTACACTCCCGGACGGGACACAGTATTTGAAGCCAAGTGACCGCAAGTCAACCCCTGGTCTATCATACACTCGGTATTCCGAGTAAACAAATTTCGAAGCTTTGAAATCATAACGTAAACATTTATAAAAAATAAAGCTGAAACATATAGTTTAAAACATCCTACCAAAGCTCCTCAGAATCGATGAGTTGCCGGGACAAGCCACAAACCTAACTCTAAGTCTAACTAAAAATAATAAATTAACTGAAAGAAAATGAAATATGGCTCTCGAATGATGAGGACTCACACTTCAATCGGGGTGGAGGAGGCTTTGAATTGCAACGGTTAACGATGCCGAAGCTCAGGAACTCGGGCAAACTCGTATCATGAAACGACACAAAGATAAAATTATATACAAGATTTGAATGTACTAAGTAAGTGAGAGAAGACATAGATGAATATAAATAACTAATATAAGATGACATGGAAAGACCAACTAATCATACTGAACTAAATAAATGAAGTAAACTCTAAAATGGTCAAGATGACCTCTGATCTCATGGTCATGGACATGTCCTAAGTCCGTAAGTTCTAAGTGTGAGATAATATACTAAACTCGAGCCGCTTATTCTAAAGCTAGACTGAACTAATGTCACAACTCGAACTTACACCCGAATCTAGACATGGACAAGGGACCCCGAGACACTCCCACCCAACCCATGTCTCATGCATACAACTAACCTCATTCAACTAAGTGGGAATGATGCTCATAAAAAACATAGCAGTAAATGTAATTATAGCATAACATCAGGACATACTGGACATATACCACAATTGAGCACTACATACTTGTCTGAAAGCATCTAATGCATAAGATGGGTTGATGGGACAACATCCCCAACTAACCCGATCAATACTGAAATATAAATAACATGAAAGTAGTCAAACAATTCTCTAAACATGAGGACTCACCAATAAGCCGAGAGCGAGAGCTTCTGGTAAAGAACTAAGGGTGAGATGTGCCTGAGAGTTGGGACCTGTATCATGAGACGATAAACATAGAAAGTTTGCGGTCAATACGTGAAAGGTACTGAGTATGCAAGGTAAGTAAAACGAACATGTAAAATACTTAAAACTCATAAATGAACATAAAAGTAGGACAACATGCTCATAACATAATTATCATAATATGACATAAGGCTCAAAATTTTCAAAACATTTGTAATACAATTGTAATCATAATCATAAGAGAAAAGCTTTATTGAACATGACTTGAGCTAATATACATAATCATAAGCATGCATAAATCATGACGAATAGTGCAGACTCTCTAACCGACATACCCCGTATGAGAACACATGAAACCCGACTTGTAGCTCCCGGTCGGGAGGGTGTTCGTACTTCCAAGGGTAGGAACCATGAAGGGCGTGATCACACTGAAAAGGGCCAGTAATTGCGCCAGGGACAAACATGAAAGGGTCCCAACATACCTACGGTGGCACGTGAAATTCATGATATCTGGCTTAACATACCCCAAACCTACTCCCAAAACATATATAGTTCTCATAATAATACATACATGAGTTCGTGGGCTAGTTAAATCATTTTAATCGTAAACATGCTTGAAGATATAAGAACTAGCCATGACTTGAGACCGTGGGTTGGAAAAAACATAATTCATGATTGATAAAATTCATAATACTTGTAAATCATGCTTATAGCTTGAAATTCATAAGTTCATAATAGATAACATAATAAATTCATAAATAAATTACAATTCATGCTGCCTATCAAAACACTAATGGATCAATGGATTATAAATCGTTTCATCATAAGTATGCATAATCGCTTAATTGTTTAGAAATTAAAAATTAATAATATTATAATTAATTTAAATCTCAAAAAGTTGATCAAAATCAGTAGATTATGATAAGATTTAAAATCACAAGACCCATAATTAAATCATTTAATTTATACAAATAATACAAAACCGCATGAGTTTTTGATAATTTATAAAGTAAAATAATTCGAGTAGTGGAATGGGTGGAAGGATCCACCCATTGATGATCTTTTACATACCCGGAATTATCAACTCCTAACTCTCCTAAAAATCCCAAGAATGAAATTGAAGGAATTGAGGTGAAAAGTTATAAATCTCCTCTGAATCCCTCTCAAAGTTCTTTGCATGCATGAATGGGAGTTTTGAATAGGTCATCCTCTTAAATCCCAGCTTTTCTCACAAAACAACGTAGTTTGTGGGCCTTATATCATGAAAACGTAAAAATACCTCTTCTTAATGAACTCCGCTTGAAAATCAAGCCAGATCGATCCTGCATCGTGGACTAAGGGTCGTTGGAACCACAACGACTACCCGTCACGTCCCTCGGTGAAGCCACTGCTAGTAGCCCATTCTCAGAATGCAAACAACGTACCATCAGATGACCAGACCTTCAACCAATGACTCGTCACATCGTTCGTGGTTAACCCCTGAACCATGGCATATCATCTCCTAATGGGTCACACTCACGACCCGTCACAAGAAACAACGGACCATTTTACACCCCGCGTAGAGTCCACCGGAAAAACTAAAACTCAAACAATCCACCACAACCAAATCGACTCGTGGTCTACTCAACGGGTCGTTGGATGCCCATTAAAAGTCACCTGAACAGCCTATATCTACTTCCTACGACTCGACATTGACGACTCCGTTGTTTCTACAACGAGTAATCACATCTCTCGTGGTCTCCACTGCCAACATCCTTTCCCCAACCAACGACAAAGATAAATCTTACTAGTGGTTTGACACCATGAGTCATTTTGTGGTCCGTTTATTGTGATGGTTTTGCCAGTTTTTTCTACACTTTCAAATTTAATTCCCAGGTCTATTCTTAGGCCTTCCACATAATTCTCTCTCCCTTGGAAACATTTGTCCTCGAATTTAGGAAACAAGTAGCAAACAAAAACATATAACTTTTCATAGCTATATACTGATCATCTTAACCGAAATTTTCTAACAGACTACCTCCAAATCAAACCACATAGCTGAATTGGTCTCACGCTTCACATACGCATTCATACACTTAAAAGAAACTTCTGCACACATAAACTTTAACATGAAAACTAAAATGGGATCATACGACAAAATCCGATACCTCAAGTTGGAACCGAGCCGGTAGAAAATAAATGTGGATATCTAGCCATCGTATCTGCTTCGGCTTCCTACGTGGCACTCTCAACATGTTGATTCCCTATAATACTTCCACTGAAGTTACTTCTTGTTCCTTAGATTACGAACTTGAAAGATCCAAGATTTCACTGGGGATTTCTTCATAATTGAGGCCGTCTTTACCCCAATGATGTCTACCGGAACTACCAAGGCTAGATCACCCAAACACTTTCTCAAAGCGACACATGAAACACCGGATGAACTAAGATAACTCTGAGGGAATGTCCAACTCATATGCCACCTTACTAAACTCTTCTCACAATTTTATAGACCAACATATGGGACCGAGTTTCCTTTCATTCCGAACTACATGACTCTTCATGGGAAATACCTTTAGAAATACCCAGTCATCCGCATCAAAATCCAAATCTCTTATCCTTACATCAACATATGATTTCTGATGACTCGGAGTTGTTTTCATCCTTCCCCTTATCAAATGAACTTTCACCATCGCCTCGTGAACGGCATCCGTCTCTATCATAGCTACCTCACAAACTTCAAACCACCCGACGGGAGATCTACACCTCTGCCCGAAGATTTAGATCCTTATTTGTGAACACATATTTCAAGCTCTTGTGATCCGTAATACATCCATGTGGAACCCCATATGCTTATGCCGCCATATCTTTAATGCAAAACACCACCGCGCCAACTTCAAGATCATGGGTCGGCTAGTTCCTTTCATGAACCTTTAACTATCATGAGGCATAGGCTATCACCTTCCCATGCTACATAAACACACATATCAGTCTGACTCTCGAAGCATCACAATATACTCTGCAAAGCCAATGTATATTCTCGCAAGTCAACACTGTGTCAAGTGAGTCGGGTCTTCAATTTGGAAGATTTTCTCACAATCCTCGACTAATGGAATTTACTCTTTTCTTCTGAGTCAACCTGATCAAAGGTGCCTCAATAGAGATTAGAAACCTCGACAAATCTCCGGTAGTACCCCGCTAGGCCCAAGAAACTCGAAATTTCTGAAAGATTCACCGGTCTAGGCCAATTCTTGTACGCTTCCAATTTTCCCGAGAATCCACCCTATGCTCACTCGACACCACATGGCCCAGAAATGCCACCGAGTCTAGCCAAAAATTCACACTTGTTAAACTTTTTCATATAACTAACGATCCTTGAGGGTCTAGTACCGCCTCGAATGAGCGGCATGCTCCTCCTCAATCAGGGAGTATAAAAGGATACACACGAATACAATCACGAGCATATCCAAATATTCCTTGAACACCCCGTTCATCATATATCCATAAAAGCCGTAGAAGCATTGGTTAGTCCAAAACGACTTAACTACAAACTCATAGTGTCCATACTGGGTTCTAAAGGCTGTCTTTGGAATGTCACACTCCCGAACTCCGAGCTGGTAATATTTGTACTCGAGATCGGTCTGAAAACAACAAGACTTTGAGCTGTCAAATAAATCATCAATCCTACAGTAAATTGGCTTTGAGACAGTGAATTATTGTTGTTTTATACTCAATACACATCTGAATTGTCCTGCCTTCTTTCAACAAATAGGAAACTTCCAGCAATTCATGAGATCTGTTTGGTCTAATGAAACCCTTATCCAACAAATCCTTTAATCGATCCTTTAAATCCTTTAGCTCGGCTTGAGGCATCCTATAAGGAGGGATAGAAATAGTCTGCGAATTGGGCAGTAAATCAATACCGAAATCAATCTCCTCTCCGGAGGAACACCTGCAAAATCATCAGAAACACTCTCCTGGATATTCACACACCACCGAATCGATCAATAGTCGAGGTCTCGGACTCCACATCCTTAACCCTAACTAGGTGGTACATGCAACCCTTAGAGATCATATTTTGGGCCTTAAGATATGAAATGAACTGACCGGTTGGTATTTACTGACTATCTTCCATTCCAAACCGACTCACCCAAATTGGAATTCCACCGCACGGGTCCTATAATTAATCAAAGCATAACATGCAAACTACCAATCCATACCCAAAAGGATGTCGAAATCACCTTGACAATTCTAAGTCCGTGGACGTAACCTTATGCAACACCACATGAAACTTATATTCCCGTCTAGCTGACAATCGATCATCACCAACTCGAGTAGATACAGAATGGTTCAGATGTTAATTTAAGGACTAACTCCAAAACAACTAGAAATGTAAGGGTCACAAAAGAAAAGGTAGATCCGGATCTAACAAAGAATAAGCTCATCATTGGCGGGAAGACTTGCAACATACCCATGATCATATCTCGGCGAAACCTCTCAGCTTCTTGGCGAGACTAGAGCGTAAAACCTATTCCAACATGACCACCCGCCGAACTAGTGGAGGCACCTTTCTGAGGGGGAGCGCTGATGGAGAGGTAGAACTGGCTACAAGGAAATCTCTTATCCTGTTCCTGGGTTTGCTACACCCGAAACAAGCATCCGCACCGACTAGGAACCTCAAGGGATGATTTTTTCCACATCTCGCACATTGAAAAAGTCCGCTCCACTCCGCAGTTACCATGATCCTCGAGCATGAATCCATGCTCCTCCGGGTCTCCCCAAACCTACATGGTGTGATAGCCGATGATGGAACCGGAGCAGTGATCTTGTGTTGGGACTCCGACGGTCCACCTCTGACCCGGCCCGAGAAACCCCAAAGTTGTTTATCCTAGCCTTCTTGGCCTCTCTCTCGCTCCTATATACCGACTCCATCTGCTGGGCATGCAATAAAATACAGGGAAAGTCGATGTCCCGGTGTAGCATGGTAATCCGACACCCCTATCCAAGTAATCTGCTACTCCATGTAGAGCGCCACCCTTTGTTAGCCGATTCCCGCCACCAACCTGAGCATGTTTAGATAGCCGAGTGAACTCCAAGGCAAACTCCATAATTGACATGTTGACCTACTACAAATTCACAAACTCAGCCGCCTTGAGCTCCCTCATTTCCTGAGGAAGAACCGATCCATGAATTCGATATGGAGCTCATCCCCAACCTATCTGGCCTACACCCGCTGCCCTAGCACCTCTCCATTGCTTGAACCATATGTGCTACTCCTTGGAGCTGTAGGAGCTCAACTAACATATTCCCAATTATTCACCCCCATAACCTAGGTGATCTTCAGAATTTCTCAATAAAGTCATATGGGTCCTCATCCACCTTCGACCTCGTGAAATTCGGAGGGCTCATCCTCTAAATTCCCTCACCCTAGCAAAATCCGTATTTCCATTTTGCGGATAACGGGTCACCGTCTAATTTTGAACTCGAGCTGTCATGGCTTATGCCAACATCTAGATCGCTGCCCTAAACTCAGCATGGGCAGCTTGCTCTGGTATGTGCCCCTCATGAACGGTGGAGCCGGGCGGATGCTCCCCATCATGTGCACCTCATGATCATCACTATTACCGTTCCTCCCGGAATTTTTCGTCTCCGAGGAATGATTCTCGCAAACGCGAATAACACGAATTAGAGGAGTAAAGGACGTTCATTGCACAACATAGATCATGAAAGAAGGGAACATTCCTAAAATTCTAGTATCCACTTCACTTCATAAGTGTGGCACTCTTCAAACCCATTGAAAAGACTTTACTTAATGAGGCTTTCGTAAACCCTAGGACACTTCAAACCTATGGCTCTTATACCAAGTTTGTCACGATCCAACGTACACCCACATCGAACGGGACAAGGGACCCTGAGAGGCCCCAAGTCAAGCCATGGATCATGCATAGAACTAACCTCATTCAAATAAGCGGAATTATTCTCATAAAAACACAACAGTAAACATAATTATAGCATAAAATCAGGAAATACTGGACATACACCACACATGAGCACTACATACTTGTCCGAAAAACCTCTAATGCATAAGATGGGCTGGATGGGACAACATCCCCAATTAATCCGATAAATACTAAAACATAAAAAACAAGAAAGTCTCACAAATGGTCCTCGGGAATATGAAGACTCACCAATAAGCTCAGAGCGAGAGATGAGAGTGAACTAAGGGTCGATGCGCTCGACCGGGCCCCAGATTGCTGAGATGGCTGCCAATACAGAAAGTATGCGGTCAGTACTTAAAATGTACCGAATATGCAAAGTAAGTAAAACATACATGTAAAATACTTAAAACTCATAAATGAACATAAGAGTAGGACAAAATGCTCATAACATAATTATCATAATGCTGTGATATAAGGATCAAAGTTTTCAAATCATTTGTAATACAATCGTAATCATAAACGTAAGAGAAAGTTTTATTAAAAATGACTTGAGCCAATATCCATAATCATAAGCATGTATAAATCATTAGGAACAAAGTGGGATATTTCTCTAACCGACATGCCCCATATGAGCACACATGAAGCCTCACTTGTAGCCCTAGTTGGGAGGGTGCCTCGTCCTTGCCAAGGGTAGAAACCATGAAGGGCATGATCGCACATGAAGCGCCAATTGGGCTAGGGATAAACACATAAAAGGTCCTAACATACCTACAAAGGCACATAGTTCATGAGATCCGGCTTAACATGGGCCTCGAATCCCTACTCAAGTTTGGATACTACTCCAAAAACATATATAGTTCTCATAATAATACATACATGAGATTATGGGCTAGTTTAGATCATGATAATCGTAAACATGCTTGAACATATAAGAACTAGCCATGACTTGAAGCCCATGGGTTGGCCAAAACATAATTCATGATTGATAAAACTCATACATAGTTTGTAGATCATGCTTATAGCTTGAAATTCATAAGTTCATAATAGATAACATAATAAATTAATAAATAAATTAATAATCACGTTGGTTTATCAAAACATCAATAGATCAATGGATCATAAATCGATTCATCATGGGGCATGCATAATCAAGCTAAATTATTTACAAATTAAAAATCAACAATATTATATTCAATTTAAATCTCAAAAGATGATCAAAATCAGTAGATTATGATAATATTTCAAAATCACAAGACCCATAATTAAATCATTTAATTTTATACAAATCAAATATAAAATCCCATGAGTTTTTGATAATTTATAAGTGCAATCATTGAGTAGGGGCATGGATGTGGAAGGATCCATCCATTGAGGACCTTACATACCCGCGATTATCAAACTCTAACTCTCCTTAAAAGCTTAAGAATGAAATTGAAGGAATTGAGGTGAAAAAGCTTGAAAAATCTCCCCTTGAATCCCTTCTCAAAGATCTTGAATGCATGAAGGAGTTTAGAATAGGTCACTCTCTTAAAACCCAGCTTTTCCTGGGCCAAAATGACGTAGCTTAGGCCTTATATCATGAAAAAGTCTAAAATACCCTTAATGAACCTGCCTTGAAAACTGGCCAGATCGATCCCACGGGTGGAACTAACGGGTCGTTGGAACCAACGATGACCCGTCACGCCCTCGTTGAAGCCACCGTTGGTAACCCATTCTCAGAACTCCAAACTGTCCTGGACGACCGTATCTTCAACCAATGACTCACATTGCCCGTGGATAGCCCCCCCGAACCTTGGAATCTCATCTCCTAACGGGTCATACCACGACCGGTTAAAAGAAACAACAGATCGTTGTTATCCTCATAGAGTCCATCGAAAACTAAAACTCAAACAACGACCACAACCAACGACTCATGGTCTATTCTAATGGGTCATTGGGATGCCCGTTGAAAGTTACCTAAACAGCCTATCTCCCTTCCTACAACTGCTAACAATAACCTGTTTTTACAACGAGTCCTTACATCTCCAGTGGTTCCACTACCACCATCCTTTCCCCAAACTAACGACAAGATACAACGACTCATGGTTTGATACCACTTCAGCCATTTGGTGGTCCATTTTGTGATGTTTTTCCATTTTTTCTGCACTTTTCAAATTTAACTCCTAGATCTATTCTTAGGCCTTCTCGGGGTATAACAACTAACTAGTGGGAGAGCCTATAACTCATATTATAACTACATGAGCTAGAAGTGGAGTCCGATGGCTACACTCAATAGTAGGACCTAATATACTCTGCTTGTGGTATAACGGCATGATCTCGGTGATCACAAAAGTCTGGGGCTAATCAGGCCAAGTAATACTATAATCTATGCTGGCAACGTAGTTTTGGAACCTGTACCGGGAACCCGCCGCCTCGGTGCTAAGTCCTACTCCGCCGGAAAACCATGTTGAACTACTAGCCGATAGCTCGAAACTCTGGGTACAACACTAGTCGTGACATATAACTTAAAGTACCCCGAGTGTCTTATCGGACCAAACATTCTGAACTAGGTTCTAAGACTGGTCGAGCTACTTATCTAGAAGCTGCCATAACTGCCTAAGAACCAAACAGGAGCCGCACCGGGGTCCTAAGGCTTTAGAGCTATATATATATATCTAAAATGTCATGACTACCTAATGGACTAATAAACTGGATTTGAGTATTATTTTGATAAAAGGGAGGCACCACTAACACCTCGAAAAGACTGTAGTAAACCTACCGCCTGACAAGTTATGAGTAATTCTAAAGAGGTTCTACATTCTAACTAGACTAAACTACCAAGAAGCTAATAGAAAACTCAACTCATTCTAACATACGGAAATTCCATAATATGGAAAATTTGAAGAATTCAAGAAATCTTATCCTACCGGCGACAAAATCATTCTTATCATTGGAGTATTTACTCAACACATATATAATAAGAATTACTAGGAAATTCAGCCAAAAACACACTTCATACACTAGATGTAAATTTAATATGCAAATAATCTTTACTCGAAAAGTTAGGGCTTAAGTTCACTTTTGTACAAACATTGGCAATTTAATTAGAAACTGATGAAGATCATATGAATAAAAACATGATATTATCCCAAGTGAAATTAATGAAAAATAACATGAAATTTCTTTGTATTCAAAACTCGGTGGCTAATCTGATAGAGAATTAATGGGATGATTTTGGGGGTACAAGTGAAGGACAAGCTTTGTTGAATTCCTGCCATACTTGAGTTGAAGTTTATTGAAGGAGAAAGCTTGGACTGCTTCAATGGAGCACAACCCTAGGCAAGGGTTCTTGAGAGACTCTTTGATTAATCTTTCTAGAATGAATGTGGAAATGAGGGGAGGAACTGTTCAACCCTATAATAAGTCTGAAATTTCGTCCAAAACACCCTAGTTTAAAGCTTAGGAGAGAAGAAAATTACTAAATAGCCCTTAGAAAATCGCCAGAAAAACCGACAAGTGACCTTAATGGGTGGCCTAATGGGTCGTGGGTGACTAACCACACTCCATGCTCACACCTGCTGACTACACTGCCGGAACCCTGTAGGTCACCACGAGGGACCTAACGAGTCGGTCACTGACCACGACTACGGTCACCGACCACAACTCATGGTCACCAATGCGGACCATAATTGCCTCACTTCGAATTTCTTTACTGGCTTGACCACGAGTCACACAACGAGTCGTTAGCCATAGATAACGACTCGTGGTGACACTCGTTAGGTGCACTGCCTTAACACCTGACTAGGATGGTAATGGGAACATAACGAGTCATTATAGGTGACCACGAATTCGTGGTCACCATCTATCATATACACGCCCAACTCCTAAAACTCTTGACCTGGCCTCACCACGAGTGACTTAATGAGTTGTGGGACCTGTCCAACATCCTCGTGAGGTCTTCCATTTGGTACACTGCCTCCCCATCACTTAATTCTTCCTAATGACCTAATTCCAAACAAATCGTTAGGCCTTTCAAGGACCCGTTAGGTGAGTCGCTCGTGAATTGCCGCAGATTTTATTTCTAATTTACGTCCTGGATCTAGTCTTTAGTTTCCGAGGCATTACAATATCTCCCTTTGGAAAATTCATCCTAGAATGGAGAAAATACATATGAAAGCATAGAATAACAATCAAAATTCCATATATTATTCATTTTAACTCCAAAACTGACGGAATGACTACCTCTGCTTTCAAAATACATAATCAATCAATTCTTTCCATTCATACATCCAAAGTCGTAAAAGAAACTTATACACATGTTTTGAATCAAACAACTAGATCAGTTTCTAAGGAAAAACTAACATTTTTTAATCTATAATAGAGTCAGTAGAGAACAAGTGCGGTATTTGACATCATGTCTCGCTTCGGCCTCCCACGTAGCTCCTCAACTCGTTGATTTCTCCATAAGACTTTTGACCTAAGCTATTTCCTTGTTCCTAAGCTTACAAACCCAATGTACTATGATTTGACCAGTACTTCCTCATATGAGAGACTATCTATTATTTCTACACCGCCTAATGGCATAATCGAGGTTGACTCCGATGCACTTCAAAGTGACACATGGAAACTAGGTGTACAACTGTTAGTTTTGAAGGTAATTCTAGCTCATAGGCTACATTCCGTATACATCAAATTTAAAAGTTCCCACGTACTGACTGAGCTTTCCTTCTTCAAAGCCTCATCACCCTTTCATAGGTGAAATTTTTTAGGTAAACCCAAAGCCATCAACTGCAACCCACTTCTTGCACATCGACATAAGATTTCTAACATCTTTGAGCTATTGTTAACCTTTTCTCGATGAGTCAACTTTCGCATTGCCTTGTGAAGTGAGTCTGGCCCTATCAAGGCGTAGTTTACCAACGTCAAACCACCCGATAGAGCTTCTCCAATATAATGCTTCAAATGGGGCCAGTCTTGGATGCTAGAGTGGTAGTTGTTATTGTACGCAAACTGTATAAGAGGCAAATGGTCATCCCAATTACCCTTAAAATCAATCGCGCCCGCTCTTAGCATATCTTCTAGGTTCGAATGGTTCGCTTCAACCTAACCATCACCAAGGGATGAAAAGTTGTGCTGAGCTTGACTTTAGTGCCTAGTCCCTTTGAAAGGATTTCTAGAAGTGTGAGGTGAACCGAGTTCCTCTGCCTGAAATGATAGATAAAGGTACCCCCATAGAGTCCGACTAACTCTCGCATGTATAGTCCGGCATAATCCCTCATCCGAGTCCATGATTTTAACTAGGAGGAAGTGTGTTGACTTAGTCATATGGTCTACTACAATCCAGATTGAGTCATGTTACCGACGAGTCCGAGGTAGACATGTAATGAAGTCCATATCTACTTCTTCCTACTTCCACTTGGGTATACTGACATCTTGAAGCACACCCTCGGTCTTTGATGCTCCACCTTGACTTGCCGACGCTTTGGTACTTGGCTGATGAATTCAGCAATGTCTCTCTTCATGTTGTTCCACCAGTAAATATCCCGCAGATCGTGGTACATTTTAGTAGCACCAGTGGTGAATGGAGTATCCTGAGTTGTGTGCCTCAACCTGCATCTCGCTGTCTCAACTCACCAACATCCGGTACACAATAACCTGCCCTACTAACGGAGCACCCCATCTCCCCTCTGGGAGAAAGTCATTTCTTTTCTCGAGAACTTCTCCTTAAGCTTAAGTAAGATGGGGTCCTCATCCTATCTCGTACTTGACTTAATCTACCAAGGATGAATCCGACCTCTTGCATTACCACACCACCTTCGGCAACTTACCAACTACATCCCTAACCGGGCTAGTCTATGAACATCCTTTGCTAACTCCTTCTTGCCTTCCTCAATGTGAGCCACATTCCCCATATAACGCCTTCTTAGGCGTCGCCACCACATTGGCTATGCCTGGGTGATATAGCACACCTATGTCATAATCCTTCAAGAGCCTAACCACCTTCTCTCGTCGAAGATTTAGATCCTTCTCACTCAACACGTACCGAAGACTCGTATGATCCGGGTAAACACATCTACGTAAGCTCCATATAAGTAATGCCTCCATATTTTCATCCTCGCTAATTCCAATTCATGAGTTTGATAGTTCTTCATGAACTTTGGAGTTCTCTCGGAGGCATAGGCTATCACTTTTCCCCACCGCATCGTAACGCATCCGAGTCCAACTCTACAAGCATCACAATAAACACACCGCCATCTGCCTTATAGCAAGGTCAAAACTGATCAATATCGAGTTGAGTCTTCAAATCTCGGGAACTCTTCTCACACTCATCCGAGCACTGAAACTTTACCTCTTCTAAGCTAATCTCATCGAGGATATGCTTAGAGGAGAAGCCTCTCCACAAACCATCGGTTATATCCATCTAAGCCCAAGAAACTCCCGATTTCGTGAGGAGAGTGTAGGTTAGGGCCAATCTTTCACTACTACTATCTGCAGAGGGTCAACTTGTATTCCTTCACCCGAAAGACCAAATGACCTAAGAAAGTCACGGACTTTTAACCAAAATTTGCACTTGCCGAACTTGGCGAACAACCGGGCGGTCCCCGAGTGTCCGTAATGCTAATCTTAGTGATTGGCATGCTTTTCCTCATTTCTATAGTATACTTTAATGTTGTCGATAAATACAATGACGAACATATCTAGATACTTCTTGGAGACTCGGCTCTCATAAAATCCATGAAGGCTGCTGGGGTATTCATTATCCCGAAGGACATCACCACCAACTCGTAGTGACCATACCGACTCAATGTTATTTTTGGTATGTCACACTCTAACCTTTAGATGATGGTACATCGATCTAAGATCAATTTTTGAAAACAACCGATCCTCAAGTTGGTCAAATAGGTCGTCAATTTCGGCGCTGGATACCTGCTCTTGATTGTGACTTTTTCAGCCGATTTGCACTATGCACATTCCGAGGGCACGTCTTCTTACGCACGAATAGCACATGACCACCTCTAGAGAGAGACATTGTCCGAAACCATTGTCAAGAAGATCTTTTAGCTGCTCCTTCAACTCCTTGATCTCGCCTAGAGCCATTCTATATGAGGGGTGGAGATGAGCTGAGTATCTAGGGAGGAGGTTTATTCAAGTCTACTTCGCTCAGGGGAACTCAAGGGAGATCCTTAGGAAAAATATTGGAAACTTGCTGACCACTGAACCGACTGATAGTTGGCGTCTCAAAGTTGGAATCCTTAAACTGAACTAGATGATTCATACACCGGAGATGAGTTTTTGGGCCTAAGGTAGAAATAACCTACCCTTAGGCGCTCGAACTATTTCAGCCCATTCTAACACTAGTTCATTTAGAAACTAGAACTTGACAACTCTAGTTCTGCAATCAACTGAGGCATAGCAGAGTATAACCAATCCATGCCAAGAATAAGGTCAAAGTCGATCATATATAACTCTACGAGGTTAGTTGGAATGACTTTATTTTGGACTGATACCGGGCAGCTTTATACACCTGCTATTTCTAATTGACTCACCATCCGGGTGGAGACTTAGAATGGTTCGGAGAGGACCTTTGGACTGGATATTGAACTATACTTCTATGTAGGAGTAAAGAATGAAAGAGGGCTCCTGGATAAATTAGGTATAGACGCCTAGATGAAAGAGACGTAACATACCCATGACTACATCGTGAGCTCTCCTATCCCGACAAGAAGATAGAGAATAGAAATGATTTTGGCACTAACCGTCTTCGTACTCATGTGTTGGCCTATCGAGATGGTCGGCCCATTGAAATGGGATGATGTGGTAGATTGTGATCTCCTCGCCCCGTTGGCGTGCATTTCCTAAGCCGATGACCAAGCCGGTCCACAATCAAAACAACCCTCGAATTCCCGAAGGGCACTCTCCGGTGGTTCCTACCACACCTGGGGACAAGCTTGATACCTATTCTTGGTATTGTGGGCCCGAGACTATGCTAGCTGACCCACCCCTCCGATTTTGGTGGGACCTAAAGGCTGGGGCGCTCGGCTGAACTAGGTGTTGGGGGCTCTTAGTCAGTCAGGTGGCTACTACCGCTAGACCGCTGATGGTCGTAATCTCGACTGGATAGTCCTTGCCCGTTTGTTCTTCCACTCCATATCCTTTTAGCTTTTTGGCTCAATCTGTTGGGCATAGCCAATCAAGACGGAGAGGTCCATATCCTTAATCAACATCACCGCCCCGCACTCCTTGAGGACAAGGTTCGACACCCCGTTCACAAATTTCAACATGCGAGCCGTTAGCTCGGCTACCATTTATGGAGCGCACCGAGATAGCCTAGCAAACCCCGCAGCATACTTCTCCACCGTCTGCCCTGTCTCAAGTTCATAAACTCCTCCATCTTTACCTCCTCAGCTCCCTAAGGAAATATCTATCCAGGAAAGTTGGTGTGGAATACCTCTCCCACTTACTGGGTCCTTCTACGGCCGGTCGCCCTCTTTTCACCGTACACCTTAGCTACTCCCTTTGAGTTGGATGCAACCAAATAAGCACTCTCGGGGGAGCTGACACCCATAATGCGGGTAATCTTCTTAATCTCATCCACGAACTCTTGGGGATCCTCCACTACTTTGGATCCTATGAAAGATGGAGGGCTCATACGAGTGAAGTCCTCGCACTCGCACTACCGCACTCCATTGGTGCTCATCGGCACCACCTACGTTCACCTGGTTGGTGACCGCTTTTGGGGCCAGCACCAAATGGCCGCCCTGGAATTTGGTGTAGATACCGAATCATCTGTAGGTGCTGTCAGCTGGTGGGGCAAGTGTCTGTTGGCGCATTTGCCCTTCTTCCGTTACTGCTCGGGAGGCATGATTCATTGAAATGAAACAGAGCACGAGTTAGACGGGCGATTCTGGAATTTAACTTTAACGCACGATAATGAGCATGAACAAAAGAGAGTTTTCCTAATAACATTTCATAGCCTCCTCATCATAAGTGTGGCGCGCTTCACACCTATGAAAGGACTCTACTCGATGTCGCAGACATTCCAAGGATACTCTAAACCTAGTGCCTCGATACCAAGTTTTTCATGCCTCGAGTCTACACCTGGACGAGACATGGTACTCTGAAGCCACAAGTGACCCTAAGCCAACCCCTAGTCTATCATACACCGGTACTCGAGTAAACAAATATTGCGTATGCTTTGAAATCATAACGTAAAACATTTATAAAAATAAAGCTAAATCATATATTTAAACATTTACAAATTCAAAGCCCTTTCAATCGATGAGTTGTTGGGACAAGCCCCAAGCTAACTCTAAGTCTAACTAAAAATAATAACTAACTTAAAGAAAATGAAATAAGGCCTCTAATGATGAGGACTTAAGCTCAACCGCAACAGAGGAGGATCCGAATTGCAACGGCTAACGATGCTGAGTCTGGGAACTCCGCACTTCATATCATGAAATGATACAACATAATAGTATGCATCAGTACTTTGAATGTAATTAGTAAGTGAGAGAAGACATAGCTGAATATAAATAACTAAACCGAGATGACATGCATTGACCAAATTTAATATACCGAACTAAACCACTAAGAAAACTAAATGGTCAAGATGACTCTGCCTTATGGTCATGGACATGCCCTAAGTCCGAAAGTTCCGAGTCTAAGATACTCGTATTGAACCGAGCTGCTTATTCAAGCCGACCGGACTTACTAGTGGGAGAGTCTATAACCGACATATAACCACATGAGCTAGACTTGGAGTCTGGATTTATACACCTCACCGGTAGGATCTAATAACCTTTCGTGGTTTAAACGCATGAACCGGTGATCACAAAAGTCCGGGGCCAATTACGACAAGTAATATTGTAACTCGCGCTTTTGAAAACATAGTTTTGGGAACTCCGGGTGCGCTGGAACCTTCACCCACTTGGTGCTATGTCCTACTCTCACTAGAAAATATATAATTCTAACTATTTGGGCCGATACCTAAACTGGGTCCAAGACTAGTCACGACATATAACCGAAAAGTACCTTGAGAGTCTTGCCTACTGCATTCTCAATCAGGGTTCTAGATCGGTCGTAGCTGCTTATATCTGGTAGCATCATAACCGTCTAAGAACAAATTGTAAGCTAAACTGGGGTCCTGAGTCTAGTTAGAGCTTATATATATATCTAAAATGTCATGACCGCCAATGGACCAATAAATTGGATTCTGAGTCCGATTTTGATATTTGGGAGGCAATTCACTGACCATGGGAAAATACTAAAGTCAAACCGATCAGCTGACGTTCTGAATAATTACCAGGTTTACTGCCTTCTAACTGGACTAAAACTTTCACAAGCCGCTAGTAAAGAACTCAAACTCATTCAAACAACACGAAAAATTCCATAATATGGCAAAATTTGTAGAATTAAAGAAATCTTATTCGACAAGGCTAAAATCATTCATATCAATGGAGTATTAATCAATATATATAATAAGAATTAGTAGGAAATTCATCCCAAACATAGTTCATACTAATTAGGATAGAATTTAATATGCAAATAATCTTCACTCAAGAATTTAGGACTTAATTCACTTTGGTAGTAACATTGACAATTCAATTAGAACTCGATGAAGATCATATGAATAATAAACATGGATATTATCTCTGTGAAATTTAATGAAAATAACATGAACTTTCTTCGTATTCGGAAACTCAGGGCTAGAACTGATAGAGAATTTACTAGTAGGATTTTGGGGGACACAAGGGAAGGAAAATTTCTTGTTGAAATCCCACATACCTCGAGTTGAAGTTTCTTGAAGGAGAAAGCTTGACCGCGCAATGGAGGAAAACTCTAGGCTTGCTTAAAGGGCTCTTGAGAGACTCTTCCATAATCTTTTTAGAATGAATGTGATAATGACGGGAGGAAACTGTTCAACCCTCTAATAAGTCTAAAATTTCATCCAAAAATGACAGTTTAAAGCTTAGAAGAGTAGGAAATTACTAAATAACCCTTAGGAAAATCGCCGGAGAAATTGATAGGTGACCCTAACGTGGTTGTAGTGACTCGACTACTTCCACTCGTGATCACCTCCATTGAGTACACCTGCCTAAACCTCATGTAGGTCACCACGAGGGACCTACTCTCAAGTCGTGTTCACTTACCATGATCATGGTCACTAGTTGCGACCACACTCTGCCTCACTTTTGAAATTTCTATACTAGGCTTGACCACGAAGTCACACAATGAGTTGTTACCACAGATGACAACTCGTGGGTGACACTCAGGTGCACTCGCCTAACAACCGACCATGGCTAGTAACAGGGAAAATAATGAGTCGTTAAAGGTGATCACGACTCGTGGTCATCATCCGTCAAGTACACCGCCAAACTCCGTAAAACTCTTGACCCCGCCCCTTGACCACGAGTAACTTACTGTCAGTGGGACTCCGACCACGACTCGGTGAGGTCTTTAGTTGAGCACATTAATTTCCCCTATTATTATCTCGTACTCATTTCCCATGACTAACCTAACGAGTCCTTAGGTCTCTCAATGACCCGTCAGGTGAGTCGTTCGGTTGTACTGCTGCAGATTTCCGTAACTTCTAATTTAAGTCCCCGGATCTAGTCTTTGAGTTTTCGGCACATGTGGGGTTTGAAAAAGGGAAAAAATGTGAGCTTCAATGTGAGATAGCACAAAATGGTGATGAAATGAATGAAATGGTTGGTTGAAAAACCTCAAATCATTAAAAGAGAAAGAATAGTTTAAAGGTGTTATTTCTGCTTAGGTGAGGCAATTGGGAATCCAAAGGTGTTATAAGAGTGGCTCTTGCTAAATGGAAAACATGAAGATGATGAACAAGAGAGATAAGGTGGAGTGATCTCACAGTGTGTGATGGGATGTCAAAAGAGTTCACAAAAAAGGGAACTAGGAGGTTCTACCACTTGAGCTAAACATTTGTCCTACCCTTACCCTCGCCTTCATGATAACTCGCAAGTCCTTATTGACTTTATGTGGAGTAAATCTACATTAGTGGTGAGTTACACGAAGAGAAAGTCTATAGGTCAATTTTCATGCACTTGAATTTCATTGTGAGAGTGTATTTGCCATATCATATAATCCTTGTATGTTGAAATTCTTTTTTAAAAATGTATGGGATTCTCTTTTCTTGCGAGTGGCATCAGTTCATTGGGGTACATGCCGAAAGTTTTTTCAAGTGAGAGGTGTGGATGAGACAAGTGTGTAGCGAACTTTAAGGCATGCCTTGAATGTGAATTGTCAATGACTTGAGATGCCCCTTGAGCTTGTTTTGTTAATGAACTGTGCCCCTTGTTTGAATGAAATGAATGCATTCAAGATATGCTTAATGATTGTGGTCACTTATTGAGGGTTGGGCAACATATTTTGAGTCATTTATTTTTCTGAATTGGTGTGATTCTTGGGTCGTCTTGAGTCTTAATGGTTTGTGTGCAACTCCAATAATTGTCCAAGCTTAGGTAAATTCTTATTTAGAGAGAATGTGCTGCTTGAGGATAATAAATAGTTCAAGTTTTAGTTTTATGAGTTGGTAATTTACCAACTTCTCATTTGGCTTTGAAGCATGAGATTTTAAACTCATTTAGAAGTTGCTTTATTCCCTTTTTCTTCTATGTAGGAATTTGAAGGAGAAAAAGATAATGGAGGATTTGAACTCTTAAAGTGAGCTGATAAAGACATGCTTTTCATGGATCCTGGTTGATAATAAGGTTAATATGGAGAGAGATTGTTTTCACGAGGTAGGCCTTCTAAATGTAGGTGGACCGTTTGTACCGCTATTTACCAGTTGCTTAGTAGATTGGCAGTTGCTAACCACAGTACAAAGGGCAAGTGACCCATTTCACTGATAAAGGGGTAAAAACGTCTAGGAAATGCTACCAAAGCTCCTAGAAGCCTCCAAGGGCAATTAGAAAGTTATACACAAGAAACTACAGATATTTGTCACCAAAAATTGTACATCACACATAAATACATTCATAGATAGGTTTTTAGAGAGAATAAATTGGGCGCACTATAGAATTGTAGAGATAGAAAGTACTTTTCTTCTTTTTTTTTCTTTAACACATTTTGTAGGAATTCCACCATTGTTGCAAGAACTTCTAAAGCAAATTTGTGAAGCAAGATGATGAATGGTTGAGAGAAATTCTCTCTTGGTATCTTCTCTATCTCTCTCTAAATATGCATAGCTAATTTTCTAGCTATGATGTGTGCATGGTGGGTTTGTACACTTGAATAGGTATTGATTAATTGTTTTTGGATTCTAATTGCACATATAGATCTATTGTTCTCTGTAGGTTTTAATTGTAAAATTGACTATAGCAAACATGAAATTTTGTTCATATTTTTGCTTTTTCTTGAGAAAGAAAGGTGAAAATGGGTGAGAAAATAATACGGAGGATTTGGCAAACTGTTGATGTGTCGCTGAGCCAGAGATAGTAAAAACCCACATTCCTCACTCCATTAATGGTTCAAGTATAGAGATAGCTTGATCCTTCTCAAAGCTCTTGCGGTTGATAATTTGAATTTGGCCTTAGGGTTTAAGAAAACCTAAGGCATAAACATTCTTGTGAATGAAATGAGAGAATGTGTTTTATCAACTACTATCTACGCTAAATTTAATCTAAGAAAATGAAGTAAATCTCATTTTAGTTGTTAGCCCATCAATAGCATACCCCTAGCTAATTCACTTGTGATTGCAATAATCGGAATCCCCATCACTTAGTTCTAAATTTGAATTTGATATTGTTGTCCCTTTTTCCACCAATTTTACTTTCCAAATGTTGAACAATTATGGTTCTAGTTTGAGTTAGTTTATAACTTTTTGATTATCAACTCAATTTCTTATGGATCGATCCCGACACCCTTTACATGTATTTGTTCTTGAAAACAACCACCGCCACCTTCCTTAATCGACAAAGTTGTATTTAGTGTTATCATAATCCTCTTGACACCTATAATCCCTATGTGCCGATGTTGAAAGAATGGAAAATAGGCATGAAGCCCAAAATGTGGGAGAGATAAGAAGAAATGAAGCAAAGCCTAAGTTTGGGGTTTTCAAAAGGGAAGAAAATATGAGTTCCAATGAGAGGTAGTACCAAATTGGGATAAAATGAAAGAAATGGTTATCGAAAACCTGATCATAAAAAAGAGAAGTCTTGAAAGGTTCTACCTCTTTCTTATAAAGGCTAATTGTAGACTCAAAAGGAATGTAAGAAGGGTCTTTGATAAAGAATGACAAGTTGAATATGAGGATAATGTGGAGTGAGCTCATCCATAGTGTGGGATGTTCAAAAAGTATTCACAACAGGTATTAGGGTGGTTCTAGTTACTAAATCTAAATAATTATCATATCCTTAAACCTAGCCTTCACGATAATCCGTCGCCCTAGTGATTTTGAGTGTAGAAAATCTACATTAGTAGCGAGATAAATGAAGGAAAAGCCTATGTGTCAATTTGCATGCATTTGAATTTCTTTGTAAGAGTGAGCGTATTTGCTCTATCTTATAATCCCTATGTGTGAAATACATGAAATATGAAAGAGATTCTCTGATGTGAGTGGCACGCTCCTTTGGAGTACATGCTTAAATGTGTTTTAAATTGAAAAGTTGTTGAGGCAAAGGTGCAAACGAACATTAAGGCAAACTTGAATGTAACCGTCAATGACTTGTGATTCTACCTTGAGCTTGTTTTGATGAATGGAACCCCTTTTCGAAGGAAAGAAAATATTTGTGCAAATGTGCCACCTGCTTGTGGTGACTTCTTGAGAAGTTTGAAATAGGTTTGAGTCTCTTCTTAGTGTTGAATTTATGAGTGATTTTGGGGTTGTCTTAGAGCTAAGAATTTTCGTCCTCTCAACTACCCGTAACCCACGTTCTTGCTCCACCAAGTCAGAATAATTAAAAATGAACCTAAGTGTTCTATTTATACTCGGGAGAATTTTTCCCTTAATAACAAGCAACGTGTCACGGAGTGCATCGCGCAGCCGCTCGTGTCACGGAGTGCACGCGAGCACCGCTCCGTGACACGGTGCAAACGCAGAGGCTCGAATTTAGCCGTCTAGGTAATTGCCTCAACGTGGCGTGCATGCAATGCGGAGCATGCCTGGGCCAGGCCACTCTGGAAACGTGAACCTTCACTGGAATGTCAAGATCGAGGAAATTAATTCCAACGTGCCACGGCTCGATCGTGAACCTTCTCTTCTGAAATTCTTGAAATTATATCTCCTGGACAGACGTATCCGCGATGACAAAGATGTCACGCTCCATCGCGGAGCCTTCTTTATTTCGTTCTCCAAATCGCTTCCTTGCTCGCTCCCCAGTCCATCTCCGTTTCCTCCCAACATGCATCTTAGCTCCATAAAAAGTATGTTTTTCCTGAAAAACAACGCTAATCATGTTGGTTAGTATAAATTCACACTTCCCTACAATTTTACATGAGAATGTACTAACATTGCTGGATAAACAAGGCAAAACCGATGCATTTATATCACTTACATAAATATGCCCTGCATCAATGAGCGGAAGACTTAGCATAGAGAACGTAATCATAACATAGCATAAGGGAAAACAGTACAATACTTATATAATACATATAATACAACTTGTAGCCCGATAAGCCTCTAAAACATGAAAGGCGTATTGATGGACAAATTCCGACTAATCCAACATCCAAACTGAAAGGAATAACATAGAGTGTGAACATGTAGCCTCGGAACATGAGGACTCACCAAGTGCGCTGAGAGCAAGTCCACCTCACGTGGTGAGGATGAGTCGAGAACCGGACATGTATCATGAGATGATACAACAAGGAAGTATGCGTCAATACATGGAATGTACCGAGTATGCAAGAAGCAAACGGACATTTAAACATATATAAAACTCATAAATGATCAAAAAGGTAGGAACGCATGCTCGTATCATAAATCATTACTACATATCATACTGCTCAAGGTTTTCAAAACGTCTATAACATAAACAAAATCTAATCATAATAGAAGAAATTTGCTTAACATAACTTGAGCCAACATACACATTCATAACATGCCTAAATCATGAGGAACAGTGGTATCTCTCTTAGCTTCCATACCCCCATATGAGCACACATGAAGCCCAACTTGTAACCCTAGTTAGGAGGGTGTTCGTACCTTGCCAAGGGTAGGAACCATGAAGGGAATGATCACACATGAAAAGGGCCATTTGGACTAGGGAAAAACATGAAAGGGGTCCCACATACCTACAAAGGGCACATAGTTCATGAGATCCGGGCTTAACCCGAGCACCGAACCTATTCTGTTCGATACTACTCCCAAAACATACATAGTTCTCATCATAATACATACATGAGTTTATGGGCTAATTAAATCATGATAATCATAAAACATGCTTGAACATATGTGATCCAAACATGACATGAGGCTTGTGAGTCGGCTAAACATAATCCATGATTAATAGAATTCATACATACTTGTAGATCATGCGTATATCTTGAATTTCATCAAATCATAGTGGGTAACATACACCATATGGGTTCATACATAATTCATGTTGGGCTCGTAAAGAACATCGATGTGATAATATCATAAATCTATTCATCATGGGGCATGCATAATTAAGCTTAATTATTCTTAAAAAAATTACAATCAACAATATTATAATCAATTTAAATCTCAAAAGATGATCAAAACTAGTAGATTATGATAATCTTCAAAAATCACAAACCCATAATTAAATCATTATTTTTTATATAAATCAAATACAAAACCCCATGAGTTTTTAAGAAATTTTAAGAAAAATCATAGAGTAGGAGCATGGGTGTGGAAGAATTGCAACCATTGTTGACCTTACATACCTAGGATTATCGAATCCTAACTCTCCTTAGAAGCCCAAGAGTGAAATTGGAAGAATTGAACACAAAATCTTAAAATCCCCTTGAATCACCTCTCAAAGTTTTTGCATGCATGAATGAGAGTTTAGGAATAGGTCATTCTCTTAAAACCAGATTTCCTGCCAAAAAATGTAGTTTAGGCCTTATATCGTGAAAAGTTAAAAATACCCTTAATGAACCTGCCCTGAAAACTGGTCCGGATAGAGCCCACGAGTGGTACCAACGGTTCGTGGGAACCAAGTAACGACCCTTCATGTCCCTCGTTGAATGTAATGTACACGTCTTCTCTCGAATCACCAACGGACACATAGGATGACTTCGGCCCTCTAAACCACGATCCGTTACAACGTCCGTTGTTTGCTCATCATAAAGTTTGAACCCACTTACGACGAGCCTCACCATGACTTGTTCTTCCCAACGGTCGTGGTTTCAACCCGCCACCGACGCGATTTGAATTTTCAATCTTAACAATATCCACAACCAACGACTGTGGCTTCTCGACGTATCGTTGGGCCCGTTGTAGTCTCCCCTAAGAACCTAACTCCTTCACACAACTACTAACGACGACTCCATTTTTCCCACAATGAGTCATCATGTCTCCCTGGTTTACACTTCCACCCAGCTTGATCCTAACTATCTAATTACAACGACTCGTGGTTTGGATACCAGCGCCCGTCCCATGGCCCGTCCTACAACTTTTTCCCAATTTCTGCACTTTTTAACTTTCAACCTCCTGGGTGTATTCTTACGCACTTCCGGGGTATTAAAATATCTCCCCTTGGGAACATTCCGTCCTCGATTGTAGGAAACAAGAAGAAAATAGAAACATGCAATTATCACACAAATATCGATCATTAAAGCAGAAACCTACGAATGACTATCTCGATTCATAACACATAGCTGAACTGATCTCATGCTTCACATACAATACTCATACACATAAAATAAACTAGAACATATTAACTTAATTGAAAAAACTAAATGGAATCATAGAGTAGAACCGATACCTTGCTCAATCGAAATGGGTAGAGAATAGATGCGGTATTTAGCCATCATATCCGCTCGGCCCTATGTAGGTCCCTCAATATGCTGATTTCTCTATAAAACCATAACTGAGGCTACTTCCTTGTTCCTTATCTTATGTACTTGACTATCTAATATTTCCATGGGTACTTCTTCATAGCTGAGGTTGTCCTTTACACCAACGTTGTCCAACGGACTACTAAGGCCGGATCACCTAAACACTTTTTCAAAAGTGACACATGAAACATCAAATGAAACCAAAGATAACTCCAAGGGCAAGTCCAACTCATAAGCCACCTTACTAACTCATCTCCTACAACCCGGTAGGGGCCAAGGCGGAACCGACTTTTCCTTTCTTCCGAACATGACTCCCCTTCATTGGAGACACCTTAGAAATACCCAATTGTCCACCTCAAACTCCAAATGTCTCCTCCATCGACATATGATTTCGATTACACTCCCAGCAGTTTTCAACCGATCCTTTATCAACTAAACCTTCACCATTCCTCGTGAACCAAATCTCGCCCTATCATAGCTACTCACCAACCTCAAAACCATCTGATGGGAGATCTGCACCTCCGCCCGTAAAGAGCCTCGAACGATGCTATCTGGATGTTAGAGTGATAGCTGTTATTATAAGAAACTCGCTAAGGGAAAATGATCACCCTACTACCTTTAAAATCCATAACACATGCCCTCAACATGTCCTCAAGAGTCCGGATTTTCGTTCGGCTTGCCATCTATTTTTGATGGAAGGTTGTATTGAGCTTGACTTGAGTCCTAGTTCCTTTTGAAAAGAACGCTTAATCGCGAGGTAAACGAGTATCTCGGTCTAAAATAATAGATAAGGGCACTCCATGAAGTATGTTCGTCGGTATGGATGACTACACGCAAGTGCACGTGGTCAAACAAGTAGTAAAATGGCTAAAGTAAGCCAAGTATCGATCCCACAAGGACTGACTACGGTGTCAATATACTCAAGTGTCAATAACCTCAGAATTTAAAATGCGGCATAACAAGAGTGAAGAATATTTTATTTTATGGTTTTAATTTTATACTAAGTCTAAAATGAATATACAAATTGAGTCTCAACTATGAGTATGAGCATGTCGAGGCTAAAACGAACATCTAGAGAAATAAATTATCGATACAATTTGATTAATCTTCTCCGGTTGCTAGTCAAGAATTATTGCCTATGGATTAGTATTTAACCCAACTTAAGAATCATGAACCTTCCACCTACATTTCGTGATAAAAAGAAATTCATGTTCAAGCCATACAAAACCGATTCCGCACTGACTAATACGACTTTCTGTATATTTCTATCCCAAGGTAAATCAATTCTCAATTTTTCCAAACTAAGCAAAGATCATATCCTATCAATTCACAACTTTCCAATTTCTTGCTCTCTCGAGTGAAACCGGACTTTGTAGATATACATTAACATTGGCCAAACATTAATGCAGTAAGAACAAGAATTAATAGACAACTAATATGGAAGAAAAGATGGAAAACTAAATGATCAACAATCACATTTCACTACAAATGTTCTAACTTAGCAAGAAGTGAATTTAGCCATCATTTGTGGATTAAACATCATCAAATGAGTGTAACTATACAAACAATTGAAAGAAAGGAGAAACAGATAAGAAAAACCCTAAGATTTTCGCCCTCAACCGGCTAGAACCCACGTTCTTGCTCCACCAAGTCAGAATAATTAAAAGAACCTAAGTGTTCTATTTATACCTGCAGGGAATTTTTCTCGTAATAACATGCAACGTGTCACGGAGTGCATCGCTGGAGCATCGGCTTGTGGCAAGGCACGAACGCGCACTTCTCACCGGAATATTTAGCCTGCAGTATTTAAGCCTAACGCTTACTCTAGCGTGCAACGCGGTGCTTGGCCAACGTGCCACGCTCCAACGCGCACCTTCACCGGACCATGTCTCCAGATAAGGCCCAACGTGCTACCGAGGCAACGCGACCTTCTCCGAAATTGGCCAACTTTTATCATTCTAGGCATAATGCATCCGCGATGGCAATATGACACGGCCCATTCAAGCGAGCCCCTTTAATCCATGCTTCTTGACCATTTCTTGCTCGCTCCCGAGTCCACTCCCGATTCTCCGACACATGCATCTTAGCTTCATAAAATTATATTTTCCGCAAACAACGCTAATCATGTTGGTTAGTATAAATTCACATTTTAACTACAATTTACATGAGAATGTACAAACATCGATGATTAAACAAGATGAAATGGCACATTTGAGTATCACTTGGGCATATAAATATGCCCAAGATCACTTACCCCACACTTAAAATCTTGTTCGTCCCCGAACAATAATCTTACACCTCATGCAATTGACACCCAATCATGGCTACTTTGGCTCATTAACCGAGCTACGGTTATACCGATTATTTAAAATAGCAAATCATCAAGAAAACATGCATAGTCTCATCAATACAATGACATTCAACACATCAAGACCTCCTAGACTCAAGAATCGACTCGAGCATCGGCAAACTCATGCAAATCAGCTGATCAAGATATCCGACACGAACTTCAATCTCTCATCAAGCATGTGCCCTCACAACACAAGAGAATTTCCCCTTTTCAATCACATGAACTCTAAACATTACATGCAAAAATGGCATATAAACACGATTTCGCTCTCTCTCCCAAAAGAATTCACATGCATCATGTCATGAACCTTAGGCTTGCCTCTAGTGTATTACTCCACTAATATAAGGACGCAGATGTAGGATCACGAGACTTAATGGGTTGTAATGTAAGCTACTAACTAGTAAACAGTGGGCTAACACAATAGCAACTAGCATCCTTAAGCGCTTTTTCAATACATCCCATCAACATTATGGGCATTGTTTCTTCCTTCATCCTCCCATTCTTGAAGTCTTTCTTTATTTTTGTCCCCCAATTCTTTAAGCACACCCGACTTAACAACAAAGATTAGTTATACATCTTTATTTTCTTTAAATCCGGCAAGTGCACCTTTGCTCTTTTATTTACTTTCATCACTTTGCTTTTTCTTTTGTTTTCACAATTCTAACTCCTTGACACTCTGTGGGAAAATTATTTTTCTTGAGCGCTTGCAGAGTTTTGGATCAAATTTACGGATAATGAAAAGAAGGGGTTAAGCTCGGCTTACACCTTTTTCTACGAAAGAAAAAAAATATATGCTAAAGGCTCAATGGGCTAACTAGGATTGACATTCGAGGTGGGTATGAAAGAAAAAACTTTCAGCTAAAATAAAGAAACACCTACATTCTTTCCTACACTACACTCTCTTCATTTCTGTTTCGTACACACACCAGGCAAGTTCTAGACAATTCACAATGGCATGGAATAATCGAAACCTCTCCATACACTCATTGCACATGCTCAACTCAAGTCATATTCACAGACTCTTCAATTAGCTAATTACAAGAATTCAAACATTAAGCCTCAATCACACCGAATCGAACTCATGGCCTAGGTATCTCTAACATATTACAAAGTTGCATGCTTTCATGAATCACCTTTGCATTCTAAATATCATGTACAACACGCAACAAGAATTTCAATAACCATAAAGAAGTGACACGCTTGGGATACAAACAAACAAACAAAAAATAAAAGACAAAAACTACTCCTATCGACTACATTTCTCTTAAGACGGTCGTCATCCATCCATCATAGGGAACGGTCACTATTACGACTTCGGTTCAAATGGAACTCATCTCGATAAAAACCGAAAACAAACGCGAGAAACCCAATCATAAAATCAATCTCTCTCTCTCTATGTATAAGAAATTTATCAAAGGCATAAAAAAAATAAAAAAAATAAAAAAAATAAAAAAAATAAAAAAAATAAAAAAAATAAAAAAAATAAAAAAAATAAAACATACACACAAAAATCACAGGTCACAAATTTTTTCAAGCACAACAATGTGTAACATGAAGATTCACAAAACAAGAAAAAACTAGCACCTAACTACTACCACCACCCCAATATCTTAAAACCGAACACCGCCCCTGTTCATAAATTCAACATAGCACAAAGTGGGTGGTGAAACTCCTAATCAATCGAAGTATTCAACTTCTCTTCGTCGTGCCACGTCTTGTCTCCCATGTCTCGAATCTCCCATCGTCCCCTCCTCCGACTCAACATCGGAGTCCTCACGACGTGTCTCTTCATCGGTGGGGACGTCGTCATCCACAGATCCACAAAAACCGGGCCCAACCCGACATGTAGCCCTATAGCATTTTCGCTGAAGTGGGTAGTCTAAGTCGAGCTTCCACAACTCATCCTCCGTTGTAGGCTCGCTTGCGCGCAGCTGGAGACCGTATCCCTAACATATGACATGTATCACCATCCTGAGCATGACGCTCGGCTAGTGTAAGAACTTAATTCCGTGAGTGGTGTCGGGTGCCTTGGTCTTTGTGACGCCCACGGCACGCCTATCCATCTCCGGATGTAATCCAGTATTCTTCCTCAATATCTAGGCCTCAGAGGAATATGGCCGCAGTTACCAACCGTACTTGTGCCCTTTATGCAAACGGGCCTTCTTCATGGCGGATATGATCACCGCCCGAACATTGACTTCACCCTTTCATCGTGGCATACAATTAAGCATACACGATCCTGTGACATCTCGGGTCATGTGCACTCTAATTAGGCAGAACAAACAATTCTTCAGCCGCATCCTCGGCTTCCTTGTTCATCCGTGGTGGAGTAGCAATGTCCATGGTAGCCCCTCTCCTTATGCCTGCTCCAACGTGTCAAGGAACGGGCTCCATTACAAGGTGCGTTCGATATCCGCATATGGTGGAGTGACATTCAGCCGCTCGAGTACATGGGCATCCGTGTTCCGCGCCCCAAGATGGCATTCAGTGATGGGGCTCAAGAGTGACAATTTGACCCTTATTTTGACGATGTGACTGCGGAGCGTCGTGGGTTCCAATTCTGTATAGAACTCCCGATGGCGCAGATTGCACTCCTTGGGCTTCTTCAAAGATGAAGTCAGCCTTGACAAAGGTTTTCAACTGGCGGACACCCGAGGGAACTCCTATGCCAACGACTCCCTTGCAATGTGCTCCTCGGGGAAGTATTTATTCTCCTTATGCTTTGTATACCACTTATTCCCTGCATCTGTCACCCATCGGGTTCCGTATTAGCGGCGTTGGCCGCGCGGAATCGCTGGTGCTGCTGACCGGCCGCTCCCACGCCCGATTTCTTCTTCCGCGCTGACATGTAGATGCGCCTTCCTTGTCTTGCTCGGCTACATTGTCTCACAAATCAAGAAGACACCCCAATGTCACTAAATTAAAGTTAGCTTCGACTAAGGTTGGGTTAAGCTAGGCCACCCCACACTTAGTCTTTAGCCACAATTTCAACAGTTACGGCAAGATCATCCTTATTTTCCAATTTACATAAAAACAAAACAATAACAAACATGCCTCAGTATCCGTGAGAATTCGACGGTATAAATTCTATGTACTACTCAGACTTCGTACAGCTAACCACAACATTACCATCGATCACATTTCATCACATAGCACTTAGCGAAAAATTTTATGAACACAAAACCTATACAATTCACTCAATTTCATGCATATCACCTCATTACCCCGAAAACTGGCCGTGTCTTTAGCATATTAACATTACAAAACCAACTCACCTCACCCCAACATGCAAAACCCAACAAGAGCTTCACATTTCAACTCAATTTTTACTTCTTCATATTCAAATTCAAACCCTAGCTACAATTTCACAAAAAATCGATCAAGCTATGTATTTATCGGGTTCATACAATCACAATGATATTACGAACATCAATCAACAATAACTCAATTGAATTTAAGTCAATTTCAAGGGCAAGTTTTACTCACCTCACATGCTAAAAATCGAAAAATTCGACCAAAATTAAGATAGAGTTGAAAAACATACCTTGAATTCGATGAAATGAAGAAAACTTGACGAAAATTCGTGCCTAGGTCTGTATCACGTTGAGGGAGAAAGGATTTTTGGGGTTTTTGTCAGGAGGGGAAAAGGAAATGGGAAAAATGAGGCAAAATCGGTTAAAAGGTGGGATTTTCGCCAGCGGGTCACCCGCGACTGTGTGTGACCCGACGCGAAACACTCAACGTGTCACGGAGGTACGCGGATACCCCCTCCGTGGCACGGAGCCAACGCTATGGTGCTCGGAATTTAAAAATTCTAGATTTACACCTCAACGTCACGAAGGGTAATCGTGGAGGCCCTCCTCGTGACACGGAGTCATCACATAGGCTCACTGTTTTGCCACTTTTCATTTTTTTCACTATTTTTCCCTTTGCGATTCTTTGCATTTTTGCCCTCTCGTTCAACTCGGAATTATCTTACAACAAGAAATTGGTTAGAATCCCAAGGTTGTTTAAAATTCTAGATTTACACCTCAACGTGTCACGAAGGGTAATGCGTAGGCCTCCTCCGTGACACGGAGTCATCACATAGGCTCACCGTTTTTGCCACTTTTCATTTTTCTTTTCACTGACATTTTTCCCTTTGCGATTCTTTGTTTTTGCCCTCTCAAGCTCAACCTGAAATTTATCTTACAACAAGAAATTGGTTAGAATCCCAAGGTTTTAAACACAACACAATATTTTTTTTTTATTTACAGTTTTATATTTTTTTTCTTTTTCTTTTTCATATTAATTAACTAACTGCATAATATAAATATTAACACCACGGTTGCCTCCTGCAACGCCCGGCTTACCACGCGGTTCGACGCCATTTACGCTCATTCAGCCCCTAGGGTGACGGATGTTTTCTCTCGACTACCATCCTCACCCCTGTCATGCATACACCTCTCCGGTGGTTTCCCCAATGACTCGTGACTAACACCTGAGTAATATCGATTGATCAAGCACGTTGATCACCGAGAGTTCCTCGTACACGGCCGGAAGCTTTGTGGCCTTTTACACATCAAACACCTCCACCTTGTCGTGCGCTCGCATGGTTAGCTGCCCTGCAGCTACATCAATTAGCGCTTTCGGTCGTGCCAAGAAAGGACGTCCCAAATAAATGGGACTTCCGCGTCTCGACTCAAAATCCAAGACAACGAAGCTCCATCAGGAAGATAAGGGAGCCCACATTGCACCAAAGACATCCTCCACAATGCCATCGTGTCTGGCCAAGGAACGATCTTCTAGTTGCAAGATCACTGTTGTTGGTCTAGGACTCCTAGCCCCAATTTTTGAATACCGATGTCGGCATCAAGTTAATGCTCACTCCAAATCACATGCCAATCCACGAGCCTCGGATACTCGCCAATTGTAATTTGAAATTGTAAAGCTCCTGTGTTCCTTGAGCTTTGTGGGCAACCTGTTTGTATCCGGAAAAGTGCACGCCTCCGTAAGAGCCACCTTAGCGTACTCAGTCAACCTGCTTTGTTCGCCATCACGATGTCCTTGATATACTTCGCATACTTCTCGCAGACTCCCTGCAAAACATCAACAAGAGGTAAATTGATATGTACCGTTAAGCACTCCATAAACTTTTGAAACACGCCTCCTCCTTGTGTTTCTTAATCTTTGAGGGAACGGGGTGGTGGCTGCTCCTGGTTCAGCATCCTTCATCTTCCCCTCTCATCACCGTGCTCCCTCTCATTTTCTATTGCTCCTATTGTTGAGGCGGTCTTTCCGGTTCCAATTCGTTTGCTTACAAACCACTCCTTGTGGTCACTGCATTCACTTGCTTGGGGTTAGGATCAGTATCACTCGGGATTCCTCCTCTAGCCTGGTGTTTTGAGCTCCAGGAAATTGCCCTAACTCGGTACTCAAATGCCCTTTGTAGCTAATCGATTGTTCTTTACATTGGTTGCCAATTTCACATAGTCACCCTGCAATTGAGCTTGGTTAGCTTTCATAGTTTTGAACATCTCCTCAACGCCGGGTGATGTGGTGGAGGAGGTATTGTTGTTTCTGCACGCGATTGATAGTTCCGCTGCCCTCCTGATTTCTTTTGCGTCTCTCAACTCGAACTCTTCCCTTGATGGTTGTTGCTACCCCAGAGAAATTCAAGTGATTCCTCCAGCTAGAATTGTAGTTTTTTCCATAACAGATTATTCTGAACATTACCAACAAAGTTCACCGAATTAGGATTTTCTCCCACAACACTCAGCCGAGTGTTCATTACTCCCGCACACTCACACCAATATGCTGCACTACATTCATATTAATGTAGTGGGTGTTGAGTTGATCTTGCAACGCAGCTATCCGTAGGATAGTCAGAAACCATCCACTTCTAAGACTCAGCTGCTTTCCTTGTTCCTCCTGCCTTTGAAGAGTCCGCATTCCACTCCGGATTTCCCTGCGAAATACGATTCAACAAAGTATACAACTCCTATAAGTCTTTTCTAATGCTTGTCCCCACTAATCGAGTCCAGCAAAATTTTGTGTGGGGTTCCAACCCTATGAAAGTGTGCACCAGCACATCATTGGATTAGTTGTGATGAGGATAATCCCGCAATATCGATTTGAATCTTCCAATACGCTGATATAGATTCTCCTTTCTTTGTTTAAAACATAGAATTTGACTTCTAAGTCTTGTTGTTTTAATGATAGAAAGAACCGTATCAAGAATTTGTTTGCAAGATCATCCACGTAGTGATGGAATCTAGTGGCTCAGCATTCAACCACCCTTAGCTCCCAAAAGTGAAAAAGGGAACAACGTAATCCTCGAAGATAATCTGGATGACACTCAAATGGGGATGTAAGTGTCACTTATCTCAAAAGTTTTTGAGGTGTTGTTGTGGATCCTCGTGAGGGAGACTCGAATTGCCGGTGTGCGCAATTGCACCATGTTCTATTTAAGCTTGAACCTCCTCTCCCGGCTCAGGTTTGCGAATGCTAGATGTGACATTGTTAGGCATGTGGTATCGCCACTTCGCGAACCGGCCTAGCCGCTTACTTCCCCAAGCACTAACATTGCCCGCACAAGTGGTGGATACTGTGGTTGCTCCTGCACTGTTTGTCCGAGCAAATCGCAGCTTTCTCAGAGCTTCTCTCACGATGGAATTGTCTTTCCGGCTCTCTAAGTATGAGTCCACTGAAAATTTCCTTGTCTCTTGCCGTTGTTCAACAAAATTCAATATCTCTAGTAAACAGTGCTAAGACCAAGTTGTCACACTAATTTAGAAATAGCAACTAACACTTAAGAAAATTTTGCCAATTGCCGCCTCCCCTAAGCATCTAGCCAAAAAACTTGTTCGTCGGTCTGGATGAATACACGCAAGTGCACGTGGTCGAACAAGTAGTAAAATGTCTCAAGTAAGCCAAGTATCGATCCTACGCGGACTGACTGCGTCAATCTACTCAAGTGTCAATAAACCGTAACTTTAAAAGTGCATAACAAGTATGAAGAATATTGTAATATTTTTGTTTCCTAATTTATACTAAGTCTAAAATGAATATACAAATTGAGTCTGAACTAAAGTAATGAGCATGTTAGAGGCTAAACGAACATGTAGAGAAATAAATTATCAAACAATTGATTATCTTTCCTTCCAAGCTGCTAGTCAAGAATTATTGCCTATGGATTAGTATTTAACCCAACTTAAGAATCATGAACCTTTCCAATCTACATTTCTGTGATAAAAGAAATTCATGTTCAAGCCATACAAAACCAATTCCGTAATTGACTAATACGAATTTCAGGTATATCTCTATCTCGAAGGTAACCAATTTTCAATTTTCCCAAACTAAGAAAACTTCATATCCTATCAATTCACAACTTTGCAATTTCTTGCTCTCTCGAGTGAAATCGGACTTTTAGATATACATTAACATTGGCCAAAGACACGCAGTAAGAACAAGAATTGTTAGAACAACCATTGAAGAAAAGATGGAAAACCAAATGATCAACAATCACATTTCACTACAAATGTTTTTAACCTCAACAAGAAGATGTGAATTTAGCCACTCATTTATGGATTAAACATCATCAAATGAGTGTAAATCATACAAACAATTGAAAAAAAGGAGAAAGAGATAGATAAAAACCCTAAGATTTTCATCCCCTCAATTGCTCGTGTAACCCACGTTCTTGCTCCACTAAGTCGAATAAATAAAATGAACTTATTTATACCGGTGGGAATTTTTCCCGGAATAACAAGCAACGTGTCACGGAGTGCATCGCGGAGCACTGCCTTCGTGGCACGACACGAACACGCACCCTCACTGGAATCCGACCTTCCAGGTATTTAGCTCAACGCAAGCCACGGGCAAAGGTAACGCGGTGCTTGGGCCAACGTGCCACGGCTCCAACGCGCACCTTCACCGGACCCATGTTCCGTGATAAGGCCCAACGCCACGGAGGCAACGCGGACCTTCTCTGGAAATTGCAATCTTTATTATCCGGGGCATAATGCATCCGCGATGGCAACAAGTGGACACGGCCCATCGCAGCCCCTTTAATCCATACTTTCCTTGACCATTTCCTTGCTCGCTTCCGAGTCCATTCCCGATTTCTCGCCATACATGCATCTTAGCTTCATAAAATTATATTTTTCCTACAAACAACGCTAATCATGTTGGGTAGTATAAATTCACATTTTAACTACAATTTACATGAGAATGTACAAACACGATGATTAAACAAGACAAAATGATGCATTTGCGCATCACTTGGGCATATAAATATGCCCAAGATCAAAGTCGAACCAATCCCCGAATATACAACTTGGCATAATCATCTGCTGAATCCATGTCTTGACCGGTAGGAAGTGTGTAGCCTTTGTTAACCTGTCTACCACTACCCAAATGGAATCATAGTGTCGTCGAGTACGAGGTAGGCATGTAATAAAATCCATATTAATCTCTTCCCACTTCCATGTAGGAATGTTAACATCCCGAAGTACACCTCCCAACCTTGATGCTTGACCTTCACTTGCCGACGCTTTGACATTTGGCTACAAACTCTACGACATATCCTTCATACCATCCCACCAATAGATTTCTCGCAAGTCCCGACATACATCTTCGCTGATCCTGCATAGATAGAGTATCTCGCACCGTGTGCCTCATGTAATATCCAAACTCTCATGACAATGTTCGAAACACATAACTAACCCTAGCATTACTAGGATACCCACTTTTTGACTCCGCACCGCTCTCAAGCATTCTCAAAATTGGATCCTCATCTTGCTTAGATTTGACATAAACCACCAAGGATGATTATGACCCATTCTGCACAACAATGCCGCCATCGATTGAGTTGATCAATCTAACCCCAAAATTGCAATTCGTGAAATTCACCCACTCCTTATTTTGCTCAACATGGGACACATTAATTTCCAAATAGAGATTTCACAAGTATCCAACCACATTAGCCTTCCCTGTGTGGTAAAGAACACTCATGTCATAGTCCTTCAATAACTCCAACCACCTCCTTTGCCAAAGATTGAGATCTTTCTCTGCGTGAACACATATTGCAAGCTCTTTTGATCGTGAACACGTCCATGTGGACCCCATGGCCAAGTAATGCTCCATATCTTCAATGCAAACACCACCATAGCCAACTCAAGGTCAAGCGGGTTAGGTAATTCCTTTCGTGAACTTTCGCTGTTGAGAGGCATATGCCATCACTTTCACGCTGCATCAGCATACATCCCAGTCCGACTCGAAGAATCACAATATACAACAAAGCCATCGCAACCTCCTGTAAAGTCAACACTCGGTGTCAAGTGAGTCGGGTCTTCAATTTGGAACTTTTGCTCGAAGCCTCCGACCAGTGAAACTTCATGTTTTTCTGAGTCAACCTGGTCAATGGGGTCAGACTGATGAAAAGCCCTCAATAAATCTTCGGTAATAGCCTGCTAGGACCCACGAAACTCCAAATTTCTACGTGGATTCACCGGTTTAGCCAATTATCATCGGCTCAATTTTCCAGAATCCACCCTTATTCCTCACGCGACACCATGGCCTAGAATTCCGCCGAGTATAGCAAAATTAACACTTAAGCAACCATACAACCGACGATCCTTGAGGATTCAAGTACTACTCTCAAATGAGCGGCATGATCCTCTTCTCCGGGAGCATATAAGGATGTCACGATTACAATCACGAACATATTCCTAAATATGCCTCGAACACTCCTGTTCATTAAATCCAAAAAGCTATAGGAGACTTGGTTAGTCCAAATGACATAACTACAAACTCCTAATGGCCATACCGGTTCTGAAGGCTATCTTTGGGATATCACTCTCCCGAACTCGCCGGGTGATACCCGTACCGGAGATCCATCTTCCAAAACACCCGGCACTCCCGGAGCTTGTCAAATAAATCATCAATCCTGGGAAAGGGGCACGCATTCTTAATGGTGACCTTATTCAACCGTCGATAGTCAAAACACATCCGAAGGGATCCATCCTTCTTTCGAATAAAGAGAACGGCGCACCCCCATGGAGACTTGCTCGTCTAATGAAATCCCCATCCAATGTCCTCAGCCGTTTTTTAAACCCATTAGCTGCCAACACCTAAAATGTTAAATGGATTATTGTATGTTTGAAGCAAAGAGATTCAGGCCTTGAACAGCCTCATTGGAGAAATCAACAAATCACTGGTGGTTACTCTTCATAGCTGCACAACTCATTGAAATCACTCAGACAGTTAAAATCCTCTGATCCATACCCTAACCTAATCAGTAAAAGAAGGCAACTTTTAAAGATCGCTTTTCAAGAGTTATAATGAAATGAAATTCAATCATGGTGTTAAGCTTGAATACTTTCCATCTGTACTGATCGTACCAGAAACCAAAGAATTCATCTGACGCTCCATAATAGCTCATAAGTAAGAGCAAGCTGTGCTAATCACTCAGAAGAATGTCACCATGAGAGTGGCACCTTCTACTTCAGCCCATGATAGTCTCTGAGTAATACTGTAACACAAATGTTCTCACATCATTTAATGTCACTGATTCACCGTCAGTAATAGCAGAACCATTCTGCTGAAAACTTTTATTTAACTCCAAATAAAAAATATATAAAACATAACAGAATTTGGATTCTAACAAAAAAGAAGATTCAATGTAAAGATAATTGAAAATATAAACATAATCATCAAAGCTTCTACCTCAGTAAAACATAAAGCAAAAATGTATTGGATGCCAACCACCCGCGAATGTAAAGCAATTCATATAAGCTGCGCGTGGTTTGCAGAATCACATTTTAAACTCCACCCAGCTGGTTTGAAACAATTGTTACCCGCGCTCAACGTAAAATTCCAGTAAAGTTATTTTTGTCAAATTCAAGCCAAAATGTAGTTCATTCGCATGCTGCTTTCGCCAGATCTCAGTTTATCTTTGAGTTTCACCCCTCCAGTCTCCCCATCTGATGTTGATAACAATGTTTTAGAAATGAGCAGCCTTATTCAGTGCTGGACCGCTACGCCCGCCCCTGATTCAAATGCAGGTAAAACATATCGTAAGCATTAACCACCTCTTTATTTTCTTGCTCCCAAGAATCATCACGTCTTCAAGAGCAACACAGAAGATGTGTAAGTTCACCACCGCAAATAATGGCATCTTATAACTCATCCAAAGTAATCGCAGCTTTTGATAGAAACAAAGCGCTTCACCGAGTCACCATCACCACAGTCTCCTGACTGCTTGAAGCAACCGTGGATAAACCCAAGAAATTTAATGCATAATGCTTTGTTTATTAATCAACTCATTGCTTTTGAGTTCCATGCATCTCGCTTTTAGTGGAAAGAACCAATCCTTAATGCAACGCAAATCAAACTGTCCCAATAGCTTCCACGTCTCTCAGCACTTCATAGTTTGTCCAGCAAAAAGGTTTTTGCAGCTCAGGTGGAGTCGAAAGCAAACGTAATTTTCAGTCACCCCAACTCCATGAATTTTAATTTATAGAATGTAATAACTGTTCAATTTTTTGACTTTAGAATCAAGAGGCCAGCCCAGCAATTCTTCCCATTTTATTAAAAAGTAATCCATTCTGGGATAAAAGCATCACCCATTTGAATTCAGGCATGTTTATATTGAAAGAAGACCTCTTAATTCCAAGAAATCTCAAAGATGTAAGCTGTCTCTGTATTGCTTCAAAGCATGAACCAGGCGCCGAGCGCCCGCCATTTGCAAAATTTTCAGATCATTACATCGCTCGCTCACATACTTTGTGATGCAAGTACTCCTGTAAACGCAATAGAACACCAAGAGGTAAAGACGTTCATCACACGACATAGATCAAGAAAGAAGAGAACATTTCCTAAACATCTAGTAGCCTCATAGTCATAAATGTGGCGCACTTAACACCAATGAAAAATACTCTACTTAACACGACTTTTAGACTCCCTAGTACACTTTAAAACCTATGCTCTGATACCATGTTCGTCATGACCCAAACGTATACCGCATTGTAGACACGGGACAAGGAGCCTCGAGATACCCTATGTCGATCCATGGCATGAGTATACATCTAATTCAATCACATGAGCAGAATACTTATCATAGAGTAGAAAAATAGTACAATACTTATACAATACGGCGTAATACAACTTGTAGTCCGATAAGCCTCTAAATTTGATGCATTGATGGGACAACTCCCCAACTAATCCAACATCCAGAAATTGAAAGGAATAATATAGAGTGAACATGTAGCCCTCGGAACATGAGGACTCACCATGCGCCGAGAGAAAGTCCTAATCTATTTACGGGTGAGAATGAGCCTAAGAACCGGGACATGTATCATGAGACTATTACAACATAGGAAGTATGAGGTCGCACGTGGAATGTACCGAGTATGCAAGTTAAGTAAAATGGACATTTAAAAACATATACAAAACTCATAAATGATCATAATAGTAGGACCGCATGCTCGTATCATAAATCATTACTACATATCATATGGCTCAAGGTTTTCAAAACAGTCGTAACATAAACATAATCATAATCATCATAGAAGAGATTTTATTAACATAACTTGAACCAACATACATAATCGCAACATGCATAAATCATGGAGGAATAGTGGTAAGATTCTCTAACCGACATACCCTATAATGAGACACATGAAGCCCGACTTGTAACCCTAGTCGAGAGGGTGTTCGTGATCTTTGCCTAAGGCTAGGAACCATGAAGGGAATGATCATACATGAAAAGGGCCATTTGGGCCAGGGAAAAATATGAAAGGGGTCCCAACATACCTATGGTGGCATGTAGTTCATGAGATCCGGGGCTTAACCTTAGCCCCGAACCTACTCCTGTTCGATACTACTCTCAAAACATATATAGTGCTCTTAATAATACATATATGGTTCATGGGCTAGTTTAATCATGATAATAGTAAACATACTTGAACATATGTGATCTAGCCATGACATGAGGCCCGCGAGTCGGCCAAAACATAATCCATGATTAATGGGATTCATACTTGTAGATCATGTGTATAGCTTGAATTTCATAAAATCATAATGGGTAACATAATAAATTAATAATTCAAACATAATTCATGTTGGGCTCGTAAAGATTTATGGATAGTAGATCATAAATCATTTCATCTGGGGCATGCATAATTAAGCTTAATTGTTTAAAAAATCGAAAGTCAATAATATTATAATCAATTTAAATTCAAAATTTTAATTTAAATCATTATAAAATCATGCATTCTAGTTTTATTTAATTTTTACATATATAATTAAATAATTAGTTTTTATATAAATAAAATACAAAACCCCATGAGTTTTTAATAAATTTCAAGAAAAATCATAGAGTAGGAGCATGGATGTGGGAAGAATTCACCCATTGATGACCTTACATACCGGGATTATTAAATCCTCGACTCTCCTTAGAAGCCCAAGATCAAATTGGAAGAATTGAAGCAAAAGTTTAAAATCCCCTTAGATCACCTTTCAATATGTTCTAGCATGCATGAATGAGAGTTTGGAATAGGTCATTCTCTTAAAAACCCAACTTTTCCAAGCAAAACAACGAGTTTAGGCCTTATATCATGAAAATGTTAAAATACTCCTTAATGAACTCCGCCTCGAAACCGGCCGGATGGAACCTATGAGAGTAGTACTGATGGGTGGGAACCACCAACAACCGGTCATGTCTCTCATTGAATGGACTGCTAAATGTGTTCTCTCCGTAACTAACCAACGGACGGACAAGACGACTCATCCTCTCAAACCATGATCCGTTACACCGTCCGTTGTTTTCTCATCATAAAGTCTCAAACTACTTACCACGATGCTTACCATGACTCATGGTTCCTTCCAACGAGTCATGGTCTCAACTCATCACCTACACTGGAATTTCTTAACCTCCAACTCCAACCACAACCAAGGACTCGTGGTTTCTCCAAATGGGTCGTTGGGCTGCTCCGTTGTATGTCTCCTAAAGAACCTAACTCCTTTCCACGACTACTAATGACGACTCGTTGTTTCCCAAGATGAGTCATCATGTCTCCCATGGTTTACACTTCCACCCAGCCTGATCCTATCCATGAATGCATACAACGACTCATGGTTTGATACCACGAGTCGTCCCATGGCCCGTCCTGCAACTTTTTCCAATTTCAGCCAACTTTAAACCTCCCGGGTCTATTCTTACGCACTTCTAGGGTATTACACCAAGTAACATCACGATATTGTGTATAGACTTCCCATAAATATGTTCCACAAAAATATCAATAGTTTACCCATTCGCGTTCTATTTTTCAAGTTTAACATATCGGTTAATTAAGAAACGACACTAGTCACTAAGCTTAAGGGAGAGGGAACGGTGGAACCTTCTCATGGCCCGAGGTACCTTAAAACATACACATAATAGGGTAGGTAATCATTATAAGGAAATTCCATTTAATTTCCTGGTTACCCTTATTGAGTTAAAACCGATTTAAAATATTAGGTTCGTCCTTGCGTCGTCATCTTGCCATGTTTACCAATTTCCTTAGCAACCATAATGTAAAACTTACACCACAAATACATAGCATAATGTAAAGTACCAAATATAGTGCCATGCCAAGGGATTTCTAACACCTTAACTCATCCTTGCCTTCTGTCATAAACATACATTTCATATATTCGTAAACATACCCTTTCCAATCATTTCTTCATATCAAACTATACTTATTCAACTCAATCTATTTATCTAACATAAGATAGATGTGCCTTAACACCACAAAATTGATGAAATTTTCTAACCATAAGCAAATTTATACACTACCACGGCGAGATGACACTCCAATACCACTTCCCATTCACTATTTAAGATACAAGATCAATGTTAATTCTAAGTTGTGCTTTTAAATTTTACTTTTACCACAGCCCGTTATTGATGGCCCGATAACAAACTAAAGCCTGATCTAGGACAAAGAAGGAAGCAAATATCTAGGAGAAATCAATGTTCGCCCACCTGGTGGCCTTGAACCCTACATGGGGCCTTAAATAACCCTATTGACCTCGGTCTCCCACTTTATTCTACTTCTCTATAGGTACTTGGAGAAGGTGAAACAGATTCCTCTATCTTTTGAGGAAATGCTTGTATCCGAGAAATAATCATATCTGTCTAGGTAGAAATTCCCAAACACTTCTAAATCCGATGGGGTCCCAAACTCAATACAAATTGATATACTCTATCCTCTTATTCTCGCACTTATCTCAAGCATATCGGGCGAAAGAATTAAACTCGGTGACTATATTCGCGCATACCATACTGCCCTACTCTACGGTCTAAACTGATTAGCTCGAACCCATCAAAGTTCCTGATAATTACCGATTCTTGAAGGCTAGGATTTAGGCTCAAAACTCCCAGAACTAGAGCTCTCAAAAGTATTTCCCCCGGACCCTTACCATTAATTTTTAACTGTTGATTTTGAAACATCATTACTCGGGTTAATATCTTAAAAGATTTCTCAAAATCTCTTCCTTTGATATACCTGGAAAGTGTTGGGAGGTGATCTCGGCAAAATAGCATGCCCGATGATGCTTTAGTAACTTAATCTAGTCGTGTTTAGCTAGTTAATTATATACATTTTCATGTGATTTTATATAAATGTGAAGATATGTACTAACCAACATGATTAGTCCTTGTTTTGTAGGTTTAAATGAATTTGAGGAACTAATCTTTATAAGTTGGTGAAGTAGAGGAATGGAGTCGGAGCAATTTGCAAAGTCGGCAAGAAGCATGCCTTGTCAAGGCTGGCCGCCGCGAAGGCGCGTGCCACGCTGTGCGTGTGCTGCCCACGCCAAGCGTCGTGCCACGCCCATGCCAGGCGCGAGAGGAAGGCAGCAAGCAGGCAGGCATCCTGTGCACTGCCATGCGCCACGCCAAGCGACTCGCGCCAGCCAGCGCTCCCATCACGCTGCATGAGTAGCGTGCCACGCCGTCCATTGCGGCAACCTCGGCATCTTGGCATCTTAGGCGATTTCCAGTGTGCCTCCGCATTGCCTCTACGTCACGGAGGCAGTGCCCGGCAAAAACACACCCATGACACGAAGCCACTCCACGACAAGCATAATTTTGCAAAATTCTCATTTACTATAAATCGGTCCCTTTAGCTCCTAAAATCATTTTGTCATGATTTATTTCTGGAAAACCACTCCAGAGGAAGGGAGAAGTGAGAACTCACCTGGGTTCATCAATTTCATCTTCTCCTCTACCAATTCTTGTAAGTATGTTACTTAACAATGTTTTCTTGTAATTTTACAAACTTGAATGGCTAGAACCCTTCCTCTAGGTTGACTCCATGAGTTATGATTGTGTTTAAGAATTTGTGTTGGAATTAAGTTATCGATTGTTGTTTTGTCTATAGCATTCTTGATATTGGTTGTTTTTGTGATTGATCACCATGAAAACATACACGCAACTTAGGCAAATGCTTGAGAAAGCAAACCTAGGGAAGAACATAAGAATGTAAGAGGCAAGTTCTTGTCTTTCGATAAGATTTTGTGGTTAGGATAGAAATATACCTAATACCTTGATTGGTTGCTAAAATGAGAGGATAGAAAGACACCAGCTTAGAGTTGTCACTCCACCACTCAAATAAGTAGTTGTGAAGCCATGTTTGGTGGTGGTTGGACGTATCGGGAAGGACCTTAATCAATGGCATAAACCACATAAACCACACCCACGTAATTGAATTGCCACGAACTAGAATTAGCATCCTCACTACAATGTAGTAGTGAGGCTAGTTTGTCGTGTTTAGAGGCTCGAAAGGCCATGCACACTGCAATTATAATTATGTGAGACGATAATTGATAGTTTCATACTTAACCATTGCAAATTGTAGTAGTACATGATTATCCGGCTTTAACTTTATGTTGCTCCTTGGAGTGAATTCAGAATATTTCATTGACTACAATTAGATTCTAGTTAAACTATATCGAAAATTTCTATAATCAACACTTATGTATTTAATAATACACTTGAACTTGATAGTTAGCTGAATTTATCCAAATTCGTGGGTTCGACATTCCGGTCATAAAAAAAGAGCCACTATATTACTTGCACGACCCGTACACTTCTGCGGGGAGCCACTAAGTACTGGGGCCGCGGTCGGGGACTCGGCGGTTTGATTAATTTATTTGTTTTTGTGTGATTGTTAAATTTTAAGTGTTGAGAAACTTGGTCTTAGTCTCGACTTATTGCAAAAGATGTGTTGTCTTGCCGAGCTGGCTAAGAATAGAGAGCTTGGGGAACCGCTCTCTTTGAACCGAAACGCCAAATCCATTTAAGTATGAGAATATTCTAGAGCAAAAGTCAAGAGGCTTCAAGAAAAGGTACAATGACAACCACCCGCTGACAAGCACAATTGTCACCGAAAGCAATGGCAGCTGCATCAGCCGCAAAGTGGCAATCCCACAAGCGACTAATGTGAACTCAAGTATCCATAAACCGAGCCGGAGGGAACTTTGAATTGGAACAGTAACATGGTGCAACCGCATTCTAGTGGTCAATTCACCGGGATGGCACATGAGGACCCGCGGCAGCACTTCTTACAGAACTTTCTTGAGATTAGTGACACATTTGTCCTTAACGGGCGTGTCCACAGATTATGTCCGACTTACCTCTTCCCATTTTCATTATTGGGAGAGGCAAAGTGGCTGAAGGTTGAGCCACCGAACTCCATAACTTCAATGGAATGATTTGGCTAAGAAGTTCCTTATTAGATTCTTTCCTTCCAGGCAAGACCGCAGTTGAGAAGTGAAATAGTGAGTTTCGCGTGCTTCCGATGAGAATTTATATTTGGCTTGGGAAAGATTCAAGTCATAATTGAGAGACTATCCCCATCACCAAAGAATCAAATGAAGTGTTGTTCATACCTTGTAGCTAGTCTAGACCCACACATGAAATATTACTATACTTACATCGGGTGGGCAAGCCTTGGAGAAGCACTTATGAGGAGTTGTACATTTTGTTGAACACTGCTCTCAAGGAAATCCAGAGTGGCACAGCGAGTCATCGAGAGGGGCAAAGAAAGAGATCGTGGCTGATAGAGGTAGATGGAATGAATGCCTTGGCGATGCAGTTAGCTTCGTTCCAGCATCAAATGATGATTTAGTTCAATAAACCGAGTATGAACCAACAACATGGCTGTGTTAATGCGGCTTCACAAGCTCCCGCCTGGTGTGAAATTTGTGAAACAATGGACACAATGCAGAATCTTGTGGAGCCAATTCGTAGTCACCAATTTTGTTTGAATGCAGCGGAACAATCAGTATTTTCGAAACAACTACAAATAAAATTGGCAGGCTACCCGAATGTTTCTGGGGTGGAAACCAAAAAAGCAAAATTATCGCTAACTCAACAATAGCAAGATAAGCATAATAGGACGAATGATGGTCAATTGAGCAAGAACATTGAGGAAACATTGCAGAAAAATCATAGAGACCTGCATCAGCTTTGCAGAAAATCAGGCGAGGATGGCAGACTTAAAGAATCAGTGCGGCCCCGCAATCTTGAAAAATAAATGGGTCGATGGCAATCAAGCCAAGACATGAGATCGCATGGGACACAAAGTACATGCATCCTAACCCCGCAAAGTCAATGCCATCAGTCTCGAGAAGCGGCAAGCAATTAGCCGATGCAAGGCCAAAAGAAAGAGAAGGAGGCAGGCACTGAGTTGGTTAGACCAGACCATCCACCGACAAAGGAGAAAATCGTAGTGCTAGGAAACAAAATGCACAATCTTCATTGGTAACAAGACAAAGACCACTCACCACCATTCCCTCGAAATTCGCAAGAGCAAGGAGGAGGAATGTTTCAAAAAGTTCTGCGAGAGTTTCAAAGAACTTCACACAAATTTTCCTCTTATTGGTGTTTTGTAAATGCCCAAGTATCCTAAATACTTGAAAGAAGTGATGGCGAACAAAATTAGATTGGTGGATGTTCAAACGGTAGCACTGACTGAAGAGTTTAGTCACAGGGTATTGAGAAAGAACTAAAGAAGCTCTCAAAGACCCAGGAGTTTTACCCTCCTCATACAAATTGGAAGCGCGAGGTGCTACGAGCTTTGTGTGATTTAGGAGCAGCAGCAACCTAATGCCTTATGTTTATTCAACACCCTGGGATTGGGAAACTGGGAGGCCAACGAGGTTGATGCTGCAGCTGGCAGATAAGTCACGAGTGACACCTGATAGAATAATAGAGGACCTTCTCATCAAAGTAGGTAAGTTCATTATACCTGCTAATTTTATTATCTTAGATTTTTAGGTTGATGACCAGGTTCCCTTAATCTTGGGATGGCCATTCTTGGCCACCAGAGGAGCGGTGATTGATTTGAGAGCAGGGACCAAAAGAGAGGGCCGAGGATGAAGAAAACACTTCCGAGTATACTAAGAAATGAACCCACCCACACAAACAAAAACCTTTGTCAGTTAGTGTGTTGGCAGAGGATGAGTGTGGGTGGAGGATCCTACAAGTGCATGGCCAAAGGTAATGATGCACCAGCCTAAGTCCGATAAAGGGCTTCAGTGTGAAGAAGTTAGAGGAAGAGAGGAACAGTGGAGGTTGTTTCCTCTAAAAATCAAAAGAAAGGAGATGGTTCTCAATGGGAAAACCTGCATGAGGATTTCCTAAAAGGACAGTCCACGCTGTGCCGCGACGTAAAATAAGGCGCCGTTGGGAGGCAACCTAAGGAGTATCACAGGTACGTAGTATGATTTTTGTTGGTGTTGATTTTGTTATTTTCGATTGTGTTTGTGTTTTGGAGGAAAGTTAAGCATAGATGGAAGGAAGTCTGAGTACCTTGAGAAGGAGGAAGGTAAAAAGCATGGAATAGAAGAAGTGTGGGGTCAAACACCCACCGGAGGATATTCTGATGGGAAAGCATGTTGTTAGCTAGACATAGAGGCTTAGGGTGTATTTCTCATTCTTTAAATTTTGATTTGATGTTATGAGGACATATCATGATTTAAGTGTGGGGTGAGGAAAATTTCTAAAATTTTGTGCTTAACGATTTTTGGTGAATGTAATGCTTGTGAGATATTCGGAAAAATTTCAGGAGTCAAGCATGACTTCATCACCTGGTTTTTCTTTTCGGTCCTTTCCAAGGGGTCTTTGAACCGTAAAAAATTCTTTGTTTGTATATAATAAGCTTTTACTCTTAGTTAAGGACTATTTCTGACGATGGATGGATGACGACCGGGTCTTGAGGAAAATTAGTCAATATGTTTTGGTTTTGAAGCCCGTAGCTAATTGATGGCTTGATGTTCTTGTTATATGCTATACATGATTGTAATATACAAGTGGGTTAGTATTGAAGCATGTGAGAAGTGTATAACTTTGTTTGAGACACTAGGCTCTTGAATAACATGACTCGATGTGATTGAAGCTTAATTCTGAATTCTAGTGATTAGCTGAGTTAAGAGTCTGCTGAATGTGTCTTGAATTGAGCATGTGCAATGAGTGTAAGGTTTTTTGAGTATTCTATGCTATTGTGGAGTGTCTAGAACTTTCCCCGATGTGTTTATAAAATGAAATGAAGGATGTAGAGTGTAGGAAATGATTTAGGTGTCTTTTGAATGAGCCAAATATTTAATCCTTGTCTTACCTACATTGAATATTGAATCCTAGTTAGCCCCATTGAGCCTTAAGCCTATTCTATGATAGCTACAACATGTTTAACTTTTCTTTCATTAGCCTTGTGAATTTTGATCCAAAACTACTAAGAGCTTAAGGAAAAATCCGGAAAGAGTGAAGGAGTGAGAAGAATGAAAAAGAAGGAAAAGTAGCAGTTGTAAAAGTTGAGAAAGGTCAAGGGTGCACTTGTTTGAAAACGATTGAGTATTAGTAGGGAGTAAGAAAATAAATTAATTAAAAGTTACTTATAGAACTCCTTACTAATAAGCTAAGAGTGCCTAAAGAAATGGGGGAACACAAGAGGAAAAGGAAAGCTGAAAAGTGATAAAGGTGAAGTAAGAGAAGGGAAGCCTGTAATGAGGGCGTGATGTATTAAAAGCGCTAGGGAAGATAGTCACTATTACTGCCAGAAGTACCTACCCGTCCCTTAGCTACACTAGAACCTAAAAAGTCCTACTTGATCTACATCCTTAAATTAGTGAGGTAAAACACTAAGGGCAAGCTTATGGGTCATTACATGATGCACGTGAATTCTTGTGAGAGAGTGAGCATAATTTTTATACCCACACATGTTGTGATTTAAAAAATTACGTGTGAAATGGGTAACTCTCATTGCGTGAGGGCACATGTGGAATGAAGGATATAATTCTTGTTGGATTTATTGATCAATTGATTTGCATGAGTTTGCTAAGATTGGGAGTCGATTCTTGAGGTTAGGAAGTCTTAGCATAGTGGTATTTCATTTCCAATGATCAAATCGTGCATGCTCTATTTTTAAGCTTGCTATCTTAAATAATCATTATAGTCGTAGTTTGAATTGTCATGCTAAATTAGTTATGTGTGATTATCCATATTCATGAGATGTAAAAGGTTTTCTGAGGACGAACAAGACTTTAAGTGTGGGTTGTGATCTCGGCAAAATAGCATGCCCAGTGATGCTTTATAACTTAATTTGGTTTTAGGTTTAGCTAATTCATTATATACATTTTCATGTAATTTTATATAAATGTGAAGATATGTACTAACCAACATGATTAGTCCTTTTTTGTAGTTTAAAATGAATTTGAGGAACTAATTTATAAGTTGGTGAAGTAGAGGAATGAGTCGGGAGCAATTTGGTAAAGTCGGCAAGAACCATGCCTTTGCAAGGCCGGTCGCGCCTCGCAATGCCTACGCTCGTGCAAAAAAGACACCCAGCGTCATGCCATGTCCATGCCAAGCGCGAGAGGAATTCAGCATGTGCGTGCATCTCACAGGCGCTGCCCCCGCCATCGCGCTACATGAACATCGTGCCACGCCCGGCCATCGCGGCACCCGCATCTTGGCATCTTAGGGCGATTTCAAAGCAGGCCTCCGCATTACTCCGTGTCACAGCGGCAGTGCTCCGCGATACACCTGACACGGAGACATTCCACAACAGGCATAATTTTGCAAAATTCAACATTTACTATAAATGTGTCCTTAGCTCCTAAAATCATTTTGTCATGATTTATTTCTGAAAACAACCTAGAGGAAGGGAGAAGGGGAGAACTCACCTAGGTGTCATCAATTTCTCTTCCTCTACCAATTCTTGTAAGTATGTTACTTTTAACAATGTTTTCTTGTAATTTTACAAACTTGAATGGCTAGAACCTTCCTATAGGGTCACGTCCGCCTTGGGGGGATATGATCGCACTTGGTGCCCTATTAGGACTCCGGGACCGTATGATTTGAGCCTAAGCACATTCCAGGCTCGGGTCGTTCTAACTCGGATTTCCGGAATCAACGGGCTATATAATGGTTAAATACAGCCTCCCCGATTCAGGCCTATAGCCACCTCGCCCGTAATATCGCCCAACTCGTAATCCTATTCTTATAGGGAAGCGTATGGGCTTCATAAGGCTACCATGCTGTCAAGTTATCTCAACTCAACATAATGGATACTATTCATCTACGTGACTGCAAGGTCACCACTATCATCAGAATATGGGCCCCACACGACTTAATATAATCAACAATACTAAACCACTAAGCAAACGCATCTACCCACACGACTCCAAGCATTCAATTAACCACAGAGATATATATACAATAACTGCACAAGCCTCTACGACTATTGATAAAATAGCCCGACAAAAATTCCTAGTAATCTACCCATACTGTACAACAAAGAAAGAAATGGACTCTAACTGTCTAGCCCGATGACAGGAGCCGATGAATCAATAAGCCGGGCCGGAATCACGGATCGACTCCTCATCTATGAGTACCGGTAGTAATGTACTAAATCCAAGGCCAAGACACTGTTCCGAGTATGCAAAGCAATCGAATACATTCGAATATAACAACATAATTAGAAACTCGAATAGCAGGAAATATCTCGGATTCGTAAGAACTGCCATAAACCGAATTAGACTTTTCCTTGCATCGTGGGAATGAGGTAGGAGCATACTGCCTATCAGTGATGACCGCTGTCTATTAGCTAATATATAACATATACATACATATATCTATAGCAATAAAGAACCAATACCATCCCCTATAAGCCGGAAGGTGCCAAATTCAATCAAACAATCTATATACCCCTAGCCCGGTCAAAACCATCCAAACAAATAAGTCACTCCACTCGCCTAAAAACTACGAGCACCCCGCCCTAGGTCTCCACTCGGCTTTGTCCTCTGATATAAATAACTATGTCTCGAGCCCTGAGGACTCCTGCATCGTAAACCGTAACTATAATCACCAGACTGCACTGCTCGGGGCGCAAGCGCACAACAGGGTAAACCGATCACGTGGCTGATCAGCCTCGATATGGGGAAAGCTTCATCCCATATCTGCCCTACGCGGACGGCATGCCACTCCTTGTAGTGACGCATACCCACCCGCTCGTGGGCCGATAATTACCAACCTAGGGGCGGCGAGGACGGTCAAGGGTGCCTCATGACACAATCCAGCCCCAACAATCAATAATCACACATATAGAAAGCATGTTTAAACCGAAAATATTTATGTATTCTCGATTTCTTATTCTCGAACTCTTTCGTGTTATACCGATTCCCCAAACTGCCATACTCAAATCTCGGGGATCTTTTTTACCGTATGGCTATACCGTAGCTGAGATACTATCCGACCGTATGGCTATACTGTATATGTCTGTCTAATTTACTTTACTTGCTTATCATTCGGAATATATGTCATATTATTATAAAATGATTGTAAAACTCATACCGGGCTATACCGAGTCTCGAAATGATATCTCGCATTTGGCACTACTTACTAGCTTTGACCGAATATGATATAACAACGCAAAACAAAGTTTATCAATTCGCACAAAACTCAATATTCAACTCCGGGAATTCTATTATGGAGTTTACTCTATTATGCTAGGCTAGAGTTACTAACTTGCATAAAAACTGGCTTTACATACTCGCTTCCGGATTTTCCGACTAACGGGCGGCTCGCTCAAGATCTAAACATTTCTCCCAACCGCATTCACATATACATCAATTAAAACTAAATACACTAATATTCGGAAAAACACTTTTATTATATATATATACCAAACATTGGCTTGTCGAAAAAGGTCGAAACTCGCTATTTCTAAAGGCCGTAAGGAGAAATACTCACTCTTTAACGTCATAGGAGTACATTGACACTAATTTTGAGCAATTCCACTTCTACCTTAGCTCGGTAGCGCGATGATTTGCCGCCGAATTTCGTTTAAACTATATCCGTAGAATGTTCTTGCTGCTAAATACTTCGGTACCTAAGGTTAATTCAAGTTTGAACTATACGGACGGCGTAATCAAACGAAATTTATAAAAGAAACTCGTTCTCCTCTCGTTCTCTCTCGGCTTTTTTCGGAAATTATAAGGAATTGTAACTTTAAAACCAAAGTGGAGCGCTTATATACTGGGGACTTATAAGTCGTATCTGTGTGGAATGCGATTTATAAGTTGCATTCCCGAAATGCAATTTATAAGTCGCATTTTGCCTGCGACGCGCCGATTCTGGCGCTTGTCCGATCTTTCCTCGGCCTTTTCTAGAATGTGGTATCTAAAACCTCTTAACCAACATGCGAATAGACCATCTACATTTCAATAATTTATGGGGTGTAACATTCTCCCCTTAAGAACATTCGCTATTCGAATGTAAAACTTCATCTATAGGTATTCAACTTACTCAACTTATTTCTAGAAAGTTTTTGCGTAGTTTCCTGTAATATGGACTATCTCAAAGACCTGAAATGCAGAAAAGTCCAATACAGCTTCTCCACACAATACTATAGTATTCATCATATGAAAGATTGGAATCGAATATCTCATTTATACATATATTATAAATAAAAATCAAGATACCTCTTGACTAACTATGCTAGAAATAAGTGAGGATATCCAGTTTTCATATCTTCCTCTGCCTCCCAAGTCATCTCCTCTCGGTTCCTGTTACGCTAAAGTACCTTGACAGACTAATATCTTTGGTTCTCAATCTACGAACTGCTTGTATAAGATAGCTACCGAACCTCTTCATAGGCCAACTCTTCCGTAACTGATATCCCCGATCGACTGCTCGATGTCTCCGATGCACTTCCTTAACATAGATACGTGAAAAAATGGATGGACGGATTCTAATTCTGGAGTGCAAGTTCAACTCATATGCCACTTGGCCTATTCTTGACGAATCTGATATGGCCCAATCGCGCTGACTCTCCCACTTCAAACCAGCCCACCGGCGATCTCGCATTTTCGCCATACAATGCCTCAAAGGGTGCCATCTCGGGATAGCCGAGTGATAGCTATTATTATAAATAAACCAAATAGTGCAGATGCTCATCCCAGCTACCTCCAAAATCTAGCACAAACGCTTGTAACATATCCTCGATCGTTTTAATTGTACATTCTGCTTGCCTATCTGTCTGAGGGTTGAATGTTGTGCTCAAATTAACTTGCTCCAAAACCTCTCTCTCAAACTACCCAAATCTAGCTGTAAATTGTGCTCCTCTCGTCTGAAATAATAGATACTTGTACCTGTGTAATCTAACTATTCCTCCGATATACAATTTGGCATAGTCCTCACAGAAAGTAGCTTCACTAAAGGTGAAGTGGAGCCGATTTTGTCAACTCGTCAACTATTACCCAAATGGAATCATGCCTATGAAACCTGCACGGTAATCCTACTACAAAATCCATGTTCACTTCTTCCCATTTCCATAGAGGTACGCCTATGTCCCGAAAGTTAACCCGCCTGGTTTCGGTGTTCCGCTTTTACCTCGCTTGGGTGCTAGGACATTGGCTACTAAATTCGGCCACTTCTCTTTTTTCATACTTGGCCACCAAAAGAGATTTCTTTGATATCGTGGTACAATTTCGTCGCGCCTGGGTGAGAGAATAGCGGGCGTAATGTACCATTCATAATCTGGCCGGGGCGGAGCCCCTGGAAATATCTGGAACACAGAGGCGTCTCTTATATCGCAACACTTCATCCTCGGTTATCTGAAAATCTAGCTTCCCTTGCTGAATTTATCCTGTCGACCTGTGTCGATCTTCATACTGTCATTTTTTAACCTCCACAACTAATGATGACACAAAGGTGTTCTGAATTACCGCTCTCGTTGCCCTCTCGTTTCGCTTACACGAGCAGCTAAACCGGCTAATCGTGTATTTCCCCGAGCTAATACCCCGTTGTTCGGCTGCAAGCATGCCAAACTCCCCATAGATTTATGTGGCTACGGGCGTTTGTTACTACATTGACCTTCTTGATTGATACAAAATAGTCATATTTAGAGAACTTGGTATATAATTGACGGTCATACTCGGGCTTATCATATCGGAGAAACCGATAGGTAGTCTACCAAGATAGCTAGAGATTATCCTCGGCCTTCTCGCCGCATGCTTAGGCTATTTGTTGCTGGGATAACCTGAACGACCGCCTGCACACCATGTGCCCATTCCACCAAAGAATCCTGATAATGATCATGATCTCTAATAACTGCTGAATAACCCGAGTAACCGAATACCAAGTTGAATGACCAATGCCGTAGTAGTCTAATGATGCTCTAAAATGTCCTACTCGACATATTCGTAACTCATGCATAACTGCGGGTTGTGGACAACTAACTGTTTTGTTATCCTAATTGAACAATTTTAGAGTTGTGCTTAGTCCGATTTACTCGTGCGATCCGTCCCTAGATCTTCATAGGGAACCTACCGATCTCCTTGTCTTAGTAAACACTGCACTAGCAGAGTACTACCAATTTCTGCTTTGTGCGTATCCACTTGGATTTATACTGCCATCTCCGGGAAGTTCTCGGTCTTATGAGCCATTCTCAGAAAGACCGCCTTCGCTAGGTTCTCAGATCTGACATCTTAACATGGCAGAACCACCAAGTAATTAGTCTCATTACTTACCACTCGACATGTGGACCTTTCTGGGGTACCACGGGTTTGTCTGACTGGGACGGCTAGCTGACTTAGGTATTCCACATAATAACCGCTAGGTTGACTAAGGCCGACTACCCATGTCAGTAAAATGATATATGACCACTTAACATACCGGAAAAATTTAGTATTGCTAACCTCTGGAGTATGCTTAGCCGGTTGTTATTTCTGGTTCTGGCACATCCAATATCATTACTGGTCTTTAGGATGCTTCCTCGCTAATACAGTGACCACTGTCATGACCGTCTAACCGCGCCTTATCATCTAACCACCCGATTCAGGCTACTAACTCTTGTAAGCTTCTGAAGCCTAGATCTGGCAACAAACATATAAGTCCGTTGACTCAATAAACCAAGAACTGAAACTTTATGGCTTTATACGTGAATCACACTTAGCCCGCCCCTTTTTTGGCGAGGGGCGCAAAGACGATTCCGTATAAATTCCCAGCGCCTGCAACTTAACTGCGGTGACGGTAACCCCTATGGCCAGCTACTCACAGCATATCTAATATCTGTATATATATATCAACAACTATGTACAATACATACTGAATTTTTGTAATACATAATCTCTACGTACTTTAACAATTTCATACCGCACGTGATAAACTTCTACAGCCTAATGATATCTCCTGCCTATCTTCTCGTACCACTTCCTTGGGATTCCGTTCCATTCCGGAGGCAACAAACACATGCACTTTAGCTATAATCTCGTTATTTAGAATTTCTCCACTCTTACAAATACGGGGTCAACATCCGCACTTGTGGCCTTACTTGGCACTACATTAAGGGCCCGTGACTATCTCAAGGCCTTATCTCCAGCCGCACTAGATTAGAATCTCCGTGTCGGCGCCTGCTAACATCTCCGAGGCGCACGTACGCAACACTCCGGGAATCCCAATCTACTATCTTCTTAACCACAAATCCGAGGTTTAGTCCTTAATACATGATATTCTCTTAATTCTGAGGTGATTCTAGTTTTTCTTCAAAATCGTATTCCCGCTTTCTTCCCTTATCTTGCTTAGGCCGAGCTATAGGGCTCAACGTACTCCGCTTCTTTACATTGTTAATAAGGTTACCGGTCAAGTCCCGCCTTATACTCGCTTGCTGACTCCATCGGATTCACATGACCTCCCTACCTTTCAATATCACAACCGAAATCATAAATATTATCTTGCATGTATATCCCGTCGTTGTTAGCGTTTTATGGCGTACTTGGCCTTTTTCTGATTCAAACTTAACTATTACTCAAGTATCTTACCACCGATGTGTCTTTACACTCCGTTTCGAGTAATCTAGCAGTCTTACTTGCTCTTTTGACTTATTACCGTTAGGGTCCGCACAACTTACGTAATCATAGGGGCTCTTTACGCTTAACACTTTCCTGAATCAATCAATCCCTATATTCACTTACCGCTACTTTGGGCAACTCGCCTCAATTCTTACAGCTCCTTTCCTCGTATCGGAATCAAAACTAAAAGGTAGGAATAGCCTTTTCTTACCGCAACAAAACGGAAACATGGAACTCTACCATATCCGAAAAGACGGAGGTGGAATCCCGCATTTTCCTCTCTTCTCACACTTATCTGAGAAGCTGATATTGTCTATTATCTTAATCAGATCTTATGTATCAAACAAATAAATCAAATTGTGGCGTAGGTTATGCTTCTAACTTCCGCTCCGGGTTGCGTAAATATATTGGGAATGGTACCGATAAAGGTATCACATTGGGAGATCCCCGATACCTCCTCCTCCTCCTGTAATTACCTTGTAACTAGCCGAGCCTTCCTCCCTGCTGCTATATCCATCTTCCCGCCCAGCCAGGATATCACCGGGTCCGACTTGTATCCGTATTCAAAGAATATGGTAAGTTTTAAGAACTCGACCTTGCATCGTATCGCTCTGGTAGTATGACCGAATGAGAAGAAAGAGTAATCATCCTATCATGCCCACCTCGCTCATAGTGCATGTGGCACAACACATCCATAGACAAGACTTTACTTAGCACGGCTTGCGAACTCCCCTGACAATGACCTGCTCTCGATACCAAGTTTGTCACACCCCCGCCTTGGGGGTATGATCACCTCGTACTAGGACTCCTTCAATCGGTAGACTACCGAGCCTAAGCACATCCGTGCCCGGGCCGGGCTCTAACTCGTTTCACGGAATCAATGGGCCATATAACGGCTGTAACATGCCTCCAGCCAGACTGGGTCTATAGCCACCGCCTTTCGTAGTATCGCCAAATCCGTAATCCTATTCTTATAGGGAAGCCTATGTGGCCGACAAGGCCACCATGCTGTCTTTATCTCTAACTCAACATAATGGATAGAAACCCATCTACGTGACCGGAAAGGTCACCACTATCATCAGAATATGGCCCCACACGGCCAATATTATCAACAATACTAAACAACTAAACAAAACGCACGAATCTTCAATAATGAATCGCACCACTAGCCACAAAGGAGATATATATATATACACCGCAGTTTCCTACGAATATCGATAAAATAGTCGGGATAGGGCCCTCACCTACCATACTCGTACAACAAAGAAAGAAAATGGACTCTAGCTGTCTAGCCCGGATGATGAGCCGATGACTCAATAATGGGTCAGAATCACGAGGATAGGCTCGTCTATGAAAAATTTCCCACAGAAAGTAATGCAACATTTCTAAATGGGCGCGCACCATTGGTACCGAGTATGCAAAGCAACCGAATACATCTGAATATAAACAATATAAATTAGAAACTTGGAATTGCAGGAAATATCTAGATCTGTAAGAACTGCTATAAACTTAATCTCGTATTTCTTTTCGTACTGAATGAGGCAGAGCATACCGTCGACATGGCGATCCGGCTTATTAGCTAATACATACATATACATACATATATCTATAGCAAGCAAGAACCAATACCAGTCCCCTTATAAGCCAAAAGGTGCCAACCAATCAAAAACAATCTATATACCCCTACCCAGGTCAAAAGTCTCATCCAAAATAAAGTCACCCACTCATCTACTAATCTATGAGCAATTTCAATGCTCCCCCGGGTCTCCTTACCGGGCTATGGCCTCTCATATAAATAATCATGTCTGAGCCCGGAGGACTTCTGTACTGTAAACCGAGAATCGTAATCGTCTCGTATCTGTAACTGGCTTCCCAAGTACAAGAGCCTACCAGGGTAAATTGTGGGCTGCTATGCTGATTAGCCTCGACATGGGGAAAGCTTCATCCCATTCTTCGTCCTTCAGTGGCATGCCACTCCTTGGAGTGATGTATACCACTCCGCCGCTGGGCTGACACAAAGCAATAACCCAGGCAGCGAGGACGCTCAAAGGTTCCCCCATGACACAATCAAGTCTCAACAATCTATAATCACACATATAGCAAGAATGTTTAAACTGAAAATACTAATTTGTATTCTCGATTTCTTATTTCGAACTCTTTCGTGTTATACCGATTCTCAAACCGCTTACACCGAATTCGGGATCTATCTCGACTATATGGCTAAGTACTGCAGCCAGAGATACTATCTGACTGTATGGCTATACTGTGCCGAGATACTATATGACTGTATGGCTATACTGTATCTATCTGCCTCATTTACTTGGCTAGCTTTCACTCAATATATGTCATATTATTATAAACATGCTTGCCAAATGTATATCAGCTATACCGAGTCCGAAATTATATCTGCCATTTGTCACTTTACTAGCTTTCGGATCGAATATGATATAACAATGCAAGACAGGTTTACTGATTTCACACAAAAACTCAATATTCACTCCGGGAATTCTATTAAGGAGCTTATTCTATTATGCTAGGCTAGAGCACACAACTTACCGAAGAAATTGGCTACATACCTTCGCTTCGGATTTTCCAATTAACGGCTTGGCTCGGTCAATACCTCCAGCTATTTCTCCCAACTGCACACATACATCAATTAAAACTAAATACACTAATATTCTGGAAGAAAACATCACTTTTTGATATATGTATAGCCCAAACTTTAGTTTGTCAAAAACGGCCTAAACTCGCTATTTCTCGAAACTCTAGAAGGGAGAAATACTCACTAAGGCTAGGAGTACATTGACACTAATTTGGAGCAAATTTACCTCTACCTTAGCCTCTAAGAGCGCGATGATTTTCTGCCTGAATTTTGCAAAAACTAAATCAGAGGAATGCTCCTTGCCGCTAAATACCTCGGTATTTGAGGTTAATTCAAGTTTGGACTGGGTGTTTGACGGCATAATCGAACAAAATTTATAAAATAAAATATTTTATTTGTATTTAAATATAAAATACATATTTTCTATAGGAAATTATAAGGAATTTTAACTTTAAAACAGAAGTGGAGGCTTATATAATTGGACTTATAAGTCGCATTCAGGGAATGCGATTTATAAGTCGCATTTGTTTTTGCGACGCTCGGACTTGGCGCTTGTCCGATCTTTCCCGGGCCTTTTTCTAGCATGTATGGCATTCTAAAACTCTTAACCAACATGCGAACCATCTATATGTCAAGAATTTACAGGGTAACAATAAATAGGCTAGCCATGAGTTATGATTGTGTTTTCACGAATTTGTGGCCGAATTGGGTTATCGATTGTTGTTTTTTCATGAATTCTTGATATTGGCTTGTTTTTGTGATTGATCACCATGAAAATATATCATGTTAAACTTAGCAAAATGCTTGAGAAAGCAAATGTAGGGAAGAACATAAGAATGGGAGGCAAGTTCTTGTCTTTTTACAAGATTTTGTGGTTAGGATAGAAACATACCTAATAGCTTGCTTGGTTGCTAAAATGGGATGATAGAAAGACAATCGGCTTAGAGATGTCACTCCACCACTCAAAGAAGTAGTTGTGAAGCAAGCTTTGTGGAAATGGTTGGAGGTACGGAAGGACCTTAATCAATGGCATAACCCCATAAACCACATCCACGTAGTTAATTGCCCACGAACTAGAATTAGCCTACAATTATAGTGGAGGCTAGTTTGTCGTGTGTTTAATGCCTGAAAGGCCATGAACATGCAATTCTAATTATGTGAGAAGACAATTGATAGTTTCATACTTAACCATTGCAAATCGTAGTAGCACATGATTACTCCGGGCTAACTCTATGTTGCTCCTGAGTGAAGTCGAATATTTCGTTGAGCAATTAGACTTAGTTAAACTATCTCTCAATAATTTCTATAATCAACACTTGCGGTATTTAATATCACACTTGGAACTTGATAGTTAGCTGAATTGATCCAAACCCCCGTGGGTTCGACATTCTGGTTCTTAAAAAAGAGCCACTATATTACTTGCACGACCCGTACACTTGCGGGGAGCCATCAAGTAATTGGCGCCGTTGGACGGGACTCGACAAAGTTTTGATAATTTATTTGTTTTTGTGTGATTTTTAAAATTTCCTTAAGAGTTGAGAAACTTGGTCTTAGTCTAATCATTTGCAAAAGACAGTTGTCTTGCCGAGCCGGCTAAGAATAGAGAGCTTGTGGAACCGTCTCTTGAATCGGAACATCAAATCCATTTGTGAAGGACAGTAGCTCTAGAGCAAAAGCTGAATAGACTTCAAGAATAGGTACAACAACAACTACCCGCAGACAAGCACAATTGTCACCGGAAGTAATGATTGCCGATCAGTTCGCGAAGTGGAAACCCACAAGCGACTAATGTGAACCCAAGATCCGTAAACTCTGTGAGCCTTGAGGGAACTTTGAATTGAAGCAGAACATGGTGCAACTATTACATACTAGTGGTCAATTCACTAGGATGGCACATGAGGACCTACAAAGAGCACTTGGCGTAACTTTCTATGATTAGTGACACGTTTGTCCCCACCGACGTGTCCACAGACATATCCACTTACCTCTTCCCATTTTCATTATTGGGAGAGTAAAAAGTGGCTACGCCGAGCCACCGAACTCCATAACTTCAATGGAATGATTTGGCTAAGAAGTTCCTTATTAGATTCTTTCCTTCGTGCAAGACTGGCAGTTGAGAAGTGAAATAGTGAGTTTCAAGCGTAAGCCCGATGAGAATTTATATTTGGCTTGGGAAAGATTCAAGTCATTATTGAGAGACTTCCCCCATCACCAAGAATCAACAAAGTGCTGGCTCATACTCTTTGTAGCTAGTCTAGACCCACACACGAAAGTATTACTAGACTCTGCAGTGAGTGGGCAAGCCTTGGAGAAGACGGTGTGAGGAGTTGTACACTTTGTTGAACAATTGCTCAAGGAAATCCAGAGTGGCACGAGTCATCGAGAGGGGGGTGAAAGAGATCGGGGCCGATAGAGGTAGATGGAATGAATGCTCTGGCGGCGCAGCTTAGCTTGCCTCCAGCATCAAAATGATGATTCAGCTTCAATAACCGAGTATGAACCAACAACATGGTTAGGTTAATAATAGTCAGCCAAGCTCCAACAGGAAATTTGTGGAAACAATGGGCACAATGTGCACATCTGTGGAGCCAAACCGTAGTCACCAATTTTTTGGAAATGTGCAGCGGAACAATCAGCATTTTGGAAACAACTACAACAAAAATTGGCAGTGGCCACTCGAATGTTTCTTGGGGTGGAAACCAAAAGAAAATTATCAGCAACCTCAACAACAAAGTAAAGATCAGTAGAATAGGACGTAACATTTGTCAATTGAGTGAAGAAGATTGAGGAAACATTGCAGAAAATCATGGAGACCTGCATCAGCTTACGTAAAAAATCAAGCGAGGATGGTAGCAGACTTAAAGAATCAGCAAGTGGCGACCCGCAATCTTGAAAACAAATGGGTCAAAAAAGGAAGCTGCACAAACATGAGATCGCAGGGGGATTACTAAGCGACACAAATCCTAACCCCGACGGTGTCACACGGGCCTCCGAGAAGAGGCAAGCAATTATCTGATGCAGTGCCAAAAGAGAAGAGAAAGGAGTTGCAGTCGGAGTTGGTTAGACCGGGACCATCGACCGACACGGGAGAAAATCGTAGCGCTGGGCAACAAATGCACAATCTTCATTACAGCCTAAAGCACAAAGACCACCACCACCATTCCTCGTAACTGGGAAGAGCGAGGAGGAGGAATGTTTCAAAATGTTCTTTGGAGAGTTTCAAAGAACTTTCACATAAATTTTCCGCTTATTGATGTTTTGTAGGAATGCCCAAGTATGATAAATACTTGAAATACATGACGCGAACAAAGTCATATTGGTGGAGTTTCTGTGACCGTAGCACTAACTGAGGAATGCAGTCACATGGTATTGAGCAAGATTCCAAAGAAGCTCAAAGACCCAGGGAGTTTTACTCCTCCCCATACAAATTGGTAAATTTGAGGTGCCATGAGCTTTTGTGTGATTTAGGGGCAGCAGTTAACCTAATGCTCCTATCTTTATTCAACACCCCGAGGATTGGGAAACCGAGGCCAATGAGGTTGATGCCGCAGATGTATCGATAAGTCACAAGTGACACCTTATGGAATAATAGAGGACCTTCACAAAGTAGGTAAGTTCATTATACCTGCTGATTTTATTATCTTAGGATTTTCAGGTTGATGACCAGGTTCCTTAATCTTGGGATGGCTATTCTTGGCCACCGGAGATGTGATTGATTTAAGAGCAAATGGACCCCGAAAATAAGGGTCGAGGATGAAGAAAACTCTTCCGAGTATACTCAAGAAATGAACCTATCCACACGCTAAAACCTTTGTCGTTAGAGTGTTGGCAGAGGATGAGTGTGGGGTGGAGGATTCCACAGGTGCATGGCCAAAGGTAATGACAAGTGTTCAACCCAAGTCTGATAAAGGGCTTCAAAGTGTGAAGAAGTTGGAGGAAGAGAGGAACAGAGGGAGGCTATTTCTAAAATCAAAAGAAAAGGAGATGGTTTTCGAACGGAAACCCAGGTATGAGGATTTCTAAAAAGGACAGTCCACATCGTGTCGCGACGTGTATCAAGGCGCTTGGGAGGCAACCCAAGGGTACCACAGTAGGTGTATGATTTTTTGTTGGTGTTGATTTTGTTATTTTCGATTGTGTATTGTGTTTTTGGTGGTAAGTTAAGCATAGATGGAAGGAAGCCTGAGCACTGAGAAGGAGGAAGCTAAAATGCATGAATAGAAGAAGTGTGGGGTCAAACACCCACCGAGGATAACTTGAAGGAAAACAAAGGTTAGCTAGACATAGAGGCTCAAAGGAGTATTTCATTCTTTAAACTTTGATTTGATGCTATCAGACATAGAATGATTATGTGGGGTGAGGAAAAATTTCTAAAATTTTGTGCTTAACGATTTTTGGTGAATGTAATGCTTGTGAGAGATATTCGGAAAAAAATTTTGTGAGTCAAGCATGACTTCATCACCCGTTGGTTTTTCTTTCGGTTCTTTTTGACGGGGTCTTTGAACTGCAAAAGAAAAGAAATTTTCTTTGTCTCGTATATAATGTTTTTAGTCTTAGTGAAGGACTCAAGCTCCATGATAAATGGATGACGACCGTCTTTAGGAAAATTAGTCAATATGTTTTGATTTTTGAACCCGTAGCTAATTGATGGGCTTGATGTTCTTGTTATGTGCTATACATGATTGTAAGATAAGGGTTAGTATTGAAGCATGTGAGATGTGTATAACTTTTTTGAGACACTTAGGCTCTTGAGTATGACTCCGATGATTGAAGCTTAATTCTGAATTCTTTGATTAGCTGGAGTTGGTATTCATGAATGTGGCCTTGAATTGAGCATGTGCCATGAGTGTAAGGTTTTTGAGTATTCTGTGCTATTTTGGAGTGTCTAGAACTTGCCTGGTGTGTTTATAAAACGAAATGAAGGATGTAGAGTGTAGGAAATGATTTAGGCATTCCATTAAATGAGCCAAATATTTAATCCTTCTTGTCTTACATACAATGAATATTGAATGCTAGTTAGCTCCTATTGAGCCTTAAGCCTATTTTTGATAGCTACAACATGTTTAATCCTTTTTCTTTCATTGAGCCTTGAGCTTGATCCAAAACTCCTAAGCGCTTAAGGGAAAAAATCCGGAAAGAGGAAGGGAGTGAGAAGAATGAAAAAGAAGGAAAAGTAGCAACTGTAAAAGTTGAGAAAGGTTAAGGGTACACTTGTTTGAAAATGGTTGAGTATTAGTAGGGAGTAAGAAAATAAATTAATGAAAAGTTACTTATAGAACTTCTTACTAATAAGCTAAGAGTGCCTAAAGAAATGGGGGAACACAAGAGGAAAATGAAAGTTGAAAAGAGATAAAGGTGAAGTAAGAGAAGGGAAGTTTGTAATAAGGGCGTCATGTATTAAAAGCGCTTAGGGCATAGTCACTATTAGCTGGCCAGAATAGGTACTACCTGGGCCCTTAGCTACATTACAACCTAAAAGTCCTACTTGATCTTACGTTACATCCTTAAATTAGTGGAGTAAAATACTAAGGGCAAGCTATGGGTCATTACATGATGCATGAATTCTTGTGAGAGTGAGTGCATCAATTCATGTACCCACACATGTTGTGATTTAAAAAAATTACGTGTGAAAATGGGTAACTCTCTTGGCCGTGAGGGCACATGTGGAATGAAGGATATAATTCTTGTTGGATTTATTGATCAAATTGATTTGAATATTTTGTTAAGATTGGGAGTCGATTCTTGAGGTTAGGAAGTCTTAGCATAGTGGTATTTCATTTCAATGATCAAATCGTGCATGCTCTATTTTTAGCTTTCTATCTTAAATAATCATTATAGCCATAGCGTGGAATTAACTTGCTAAATTAGTTATGTGTGATTATCCATATTCATGAGATGTAAAAGGTTTGCTCGAGGTCGAATAAGCATCTAAGTGTGGGGTAGTGATCTCGAAAATAGCATGCCCTAGTGATGTTTTTATAACTTAATTTAGTCTTATTTAGCTAATTCATTATATACATTTTCATGTGATTTTTTATCTCGGCAGCATCATGCCCGAGTTATATATATGTTTTATAACTTAAATTAGTTCTGTTTATCTAATTAATTATGCACATTTTCATGTAATTTTATATAAATGTGAATATATGTGCTAACCAACATGATGCCCTTTGTAGGTTTCAATGATTTTGAGGAATAATTTATAAGTTGGGAGGAGAGGAATGGAGTCGAAGTAACGTGGGCTGGTAAGTCGGCATGGATTGGGCCATGGCAAGGCTGAGCCGCCAGCAATAAAAGCCACGCCGCGGCGTGTGCCACGCCCAGCGCCGTGCCACGCCTATGTCAGGCAAGCGCGCGTACGCAGTATTAGCAGGCAGAGCACCAGCGTGCCCAGCCGCCGTGCCACGGCGTGCCATCCGCGCGACAGATGTGTCATCGCGCCGCTGTGCAAACGTGACATACCGTCAATGCGGCAAGGGCTGCCTAGGGCAATTCTGGGCATTTTCCAGAGAGCCTCCGCGTTTGGGCCGTGTCACGGGGCAGTGCTCCACGATGCATTCGTGACACGTTGTTTGTTATTCAGGAAAAATTCCTACTAGTATAAATAGCACACTTAGGTTCATTTTTAGATATCTCCGACTTGGTGGAGGCACTATGGTTACGGTGCAGCTGAGGGACGAAAATCTTAGGGCTTCTCTCTATCTCTTTCTCCTTTGTTTAAATTATTTAGAGGATTTACACTCATTTGATGATGTTTAATCCACAAATGAGTGGCTAATTTCACTTCTTATCGGTGTTAAGAACAATTTTATTGAAATGTGATTGTTGATCATTTGGTTTTCATCTATTCTTTATCAGGTTGTTCTATTAATTCTTGTTCTTACTGCATTAATATTTGGCCAATGTTAATGTATATCTGAAAAGTCCGGTTTCACTCGAGAGAGCACGAAATTGGAAAGTTGTGAATTAATAGGATATGATCTTTACTTAGTTTGGGAAAATTGAGAATTGATTTACCTTCAGGATAGAAATATACCCGAAAGTCGTGTTAGTCAATCACGGAATCGGTTTTGTATGGCTAGAAATATGAATTGCTTCTTATCACAGAAATGTAGGTGGAAGGATTATGATTCTTAAGCCTGGATGAATACGAGAGTTTTAATTCATAGCATAAGTTCCGACTAGCAACCGGATGAAAGATTAACCACTTGTATCGATAATTAATTTCTCTACATGTTCGTTTTAGCCTCAGCATGCTCACATTCGTAGTTCAGACTCAAAACTGTATATTCATTTTAGACTTAGTATAAAATTAAAACCATAAAATAAAACATTTTCTTTACATTGTTGTTCCCATTTTTAGAGTTACAATAATTGATACTGAGTATTGCCTGCAGTCCAGTCCCTGTGGGATCGATACTTGGCTTTCTGAGCCACTAACTACTTGTCTGGTACCACACGTGCACTTGCGTGTAGTCATCCGGGACAACAACAATTTTATATAAATGTGAATGATATGTACTAACCAACATGATTAGTCCTTGTTTTGTAGGTTTAAATGAATTTGAGGAACTAATCTTTATAAGTTGGTGAAGTAGAGGAATGGAGTCAAGCAATTTGCAAAGTCGGCAAGAACCATGCCTTGGCAAGGCCGGCCGGGCCATGCAGCGTGCCACGCCAGCGTGTGCCGCGCCACACTGCACCACGCCCATGCCAAGTGTGAGAGGAAGGCAGCAAGCAGGCAGGCATCCTGCCCGCCAGCGCTGTGCCACGCGAGGCGACCTGCGCGCCAGCGCCTGCCATCGCGCTGCAGAGCTACTTGCCACGCCGGCCATCGCGTCAACCCTCGGCATCTTGGCATCTTAGGCGATTTGTAGTGTGCCTCCGCATTACCTCCGTGTCACTGAGGCATGCCCACGATACACTCCATGACACGGAGCCATTCCAAGACAGGCATAATTTTGCAAAATTCACATTTACTATAAAATAGGTCCTCAGCTCCTAAAAATCATTTTCTGTCACGATTTATTTCCTCGAAACCACCTAAGAGTAAGGGAAAAGGGAGAACTCACCTAGGGTTCATCAATTCCCATCTTCTCCTCTTACCACCTCTTGTAAGTATGTTACTTTAACAATGTTTTCTTGTAATTTTGGTTAAAACTTGAATGGCTAGAACCCTTCCTCTAGGTTGAAGCCATGAGTTATGATTGTGTTTTTTACGAATTTGTGTTGGAATTAAGTTATCAATTGTTGTTTTTCTTGCATTTTTTATATTGGTTGTTTTTGTGATTGATCACCATGAAAACATACACGTTAAACTTAGGCAAATGCTTGAGAAAAGCAAAACCTAGGGAAGAACATAAGAACAAGAGGCAAGTTGTCTTTTGATAAGATTTTGTGGTTAGGATAGAAATATACCTAATACCTTGCTTGGTTGCTAAAATGGGAGGATAGAAACACACCGGTTTAGAGTTGTCACCCACCACTCATAAAGTAGTTGTGAAGCTAAGTTTTGTGAAATGGTTGGAGGTACTAAGGACCTTAATCAATGGCATAAACCACATAAACCACACCCACGTAATTGAATTGCCACGAACTAGAATTAGCATCCTCGCTCACAATGTAGTAGTGAGGCTAGTTTGTCGTGTTTAGAGGCTCGAAAGGCCATGCACACTGCAATTCTAATATGTGAGACGACAATTGATAGTTTCATACTTAACTATTGCAAATTGTAGTAGTACATGATTATCCGGCTTTAACTCTATGTTGCTCCTTGAGTGAATTCAGAATGTTTTGTTGACCACAATTAGACTTAGTTAAACTATATCGAAAAATTTCTATAATCAACACTTCATGTATTTAATATCACACTTGAACTTGATAGTTAGCTGAATTTATCCAGTCCATGTGGGTTTGACATTCCGGTTCTTTAATAGAGCCACTATATTACTTGCACGACCCGCACACTTGCGGATTGGGAAAACCGAGGCCAACGAGGTTGATGCTACAGCCGTCGATAAGTCACGAGTGACACTGATGGAATAATAAGAGGACCTTCTACTCAAAGTAGGTAAGTTCATTATACCTGCTGATTTTATTATCTTAGATTGTGTTGATGACCAGGTTCCTTAATCTTGGGACGGCCATTCTTGGCCATCGGAGGAGCGGCATTGATTTGAGAGCGTGGACCCTACAAATGAGGGTCGAGGATGATGAAGAACTCTTCTGATTATACCAAGAAATGAACCCATCCACACTACAGAAACCTTGTCAGGTTAGTGTGTTGTCAGAGGATGAGTGTGGGGTGGAAGATCCCCACAGGTGCATGGGCCAAAGGTAATGACAAGTGTTCACTCTGAGTCTGATAAATGGCTTTGAAGTGTGAAGAAGTTGGAGGAAGAGAGGAATGAGTGGAGGTAAGTTTCTAAAAATCAAAAGAAAAGGAGATGGTTCTCGAACGTGAACCCAGGTATGAGGGATTTCTGAAAAGGACAGTCCACGTCTCGTGCCGTGACGTAAAAACAAGGCGCGCCGCTTGGGAGACAATCCAAGGGTACCACATGTACGTAGTATGATTTTTTGTTGGTGTTGATTTTGTTATTTTCATCGTGTTTGTATTTTTGGTGGAAAGTTAAGCACAGATGGAAGGGAAGTATGTGTACTGAGAAGGAGGAAGCTAAAAAGCATGGAATAGAAGAAGTGTGGGGTCAAACACCCACCAAGGATAACTTGAAGGAAAGCATGTTGTTAGCTAGACATAGAGGCTCAAGGAGTATTTCTCATTCTTTAAATTTTAATTTGATGCTATGAGGACATAGCATTATTTCTTAAGTGTGGGGTGAGGAAAATTTCTCAAAATTTTGTGCTTAACGATTTATTGGTAGAATGTAATGCTTGTGAGAGATATTCGGAAAAAAAAATTTGTGGGTCAAGCATGACTTCATCACCCATTGGTTTTTCTTTTTCGGTTCTTTTCTCTCGACGAGGGGTCTTTGAACCGTAAAAAATTCTTTGTCTGTATATAATGCTTTAGTCATATTTAAGACTGTTTCCACGATGGATGGATGACGACCCTCTTGAGGAAAATTAGTCAATATGTTTGGTTTTTTAACCCGTAGCTAATTGATGGCTTGATGTTCTTTTTATGTGCTATACATGATTGTAATATACAAGTGGGTTAGTGTTGAAGCATGTGAGAAGTGTATAACTTTGTTTGAGACACTAGGCTCTTGAATGGCTCAATGTGATTGAAGCTTAATTATGAATTCTAGTGATTAGCTGAGTTAAGTGTTTGCCGAATGTGTCTAACTGACCATGTGCCATGAGTGTAAGGTTTTTGAGTATTCTATGCTACTAGGAGTGTCTAGAACTTTCCTGGTGTGTTTATTAAATGAAATGAAGGATGTAAAGTGTAGGAAATGATTTAGGCATTCCTTTGAATGAGCCAAATATTTAATCCTTGTCTACCTACATTGAATATTGAATCCTAGTTAGCCCCATTGAGCCTTTAAGCCTATTTCTTTTGATAGCTACAACATAAGCTTAACTTTTTCTTTCATTATCCTTGAATTTTATCCAAAGCTCTTAAGCGCTTAAGGAAAATCCAAAAGAGTGAAGGAGTGAGAAAGAATGAAAACTAAGGAAAAGTAGAAGTTGTAAAACTTGAGAAAGGCCAAGGGTGCACTTGTTTGAAAACGGTTGAGTATTAGTAGGGAGTAAGAAAATAAATTAATGAAAAGTTACTTATAGAAATGGGGGAACACAAGAGGAAAAGGAAAGCTGAAAGAGATAAAGGTGAAGTAAGAGAAGGGAAGTTCGTAATGAGGGCGTGATGTATTAAAGCGCTTAGGGAAGATAGTCATTACCGCCGTAATAGTACCTACCCGCCCCTTAGCTATATTACAAATCTAAAGTCCTATTTGATCTCTACGTTCATACATCCTTAAATTATTGGAGTAAAACACTAAAAGGCAAGCTTATGGGTCATTACATGATGCATGTGAATTCCTTTGTGAGAGTGAGCTGCACTTATCTATGTACCCACACATGTTGTGATTTCTTAAGAATAAATTTTGCGTGTGAAAATGGGTAACTCTCTTGCCGTTTGGGCATGTGGAATGAAGGATATAATTCATGTTGGATTATTGGATAGGTTGATTTGCATGAGTTTGCAATGATTGAGAGTCGATTCTGAGGTTAGGAAGATTAGCATAGTGGTATTTCATTTCAATAATCAAATCAGGCATGCTCTATTTTTTAGCTTGCTATCTTAAATAATCATTATAGCCGTAGCTTGAATTATCTTGCTAAATTAGTTACGTGTGAGTCTGTCATTTACATGAGATGTAAAAGGTTTGCTCGGAGGACGAACAAAACTTTAAGTGTGGGGTTGTGATTCGGGCAAAATAGCATGCCCTGATGCTTTATAACTTAATTTAGTCTTATTTAGCTAATTCATTATATACATTTTCATGTGATTTTATAAATGTATCATGTACTAACCAACATGATTAGTACTTGTTTGTTAGGTTTAAATGAATTTGAGGAACTAATTTATGTTGGTGAAGTAGAGGAATGGGAGTCAGAGCAATTTGTAAAAGTCGGCAAGAACCATGCCTTGGCAAGGCTGGCCGCGCTCGTGCCGTTCACGCCGTGCGTGTGCCGCGCCTGGGCCATGCCACGCCTATGCTAAGCGCGAGAGGAAGGAAGGGCAGGAAGGCATCCTACACGCCAGCGCCGTGCCACGCCCATGCCAAGCGCGAGGAAGGAAGCAAGCAGAAGGCATCCCCGGGCACGCCGCCGCCATGCCACGCCAGCTTACTCCGCACGCCACGGCTGCCCCGCCATCGCGCTACATGAGCAAAGGGGGCCACGGCACTCGCGGCAACCCTCGGCATCTTGGCATCTTAGGCGATTTCTATGTGCCTGTTACCTCCGTGTCACAGCGGCAGTGCTCCGCGATACACTCCATGACATGGAGCCATTCCCCGACAACACATAATTTTTGCAAAATTCTCATTTACTATAACAGGTCCCTTAGCTCCAAATCATTTTGTCACGATTTATTTTTGGAAAACCACTCAGGAGAGAAGGGAGAAGTGGGAGAACTCACCTAGGGTTCATCAATTTCATCTTCCCTACCAATTCTTGTAAGTATACTTAACAATGTTTTCTTTGTAATTTTACAAACTTGAATTGCTAGAACCTTCCTTAGGTTGAAGCCATGAGTTATGATTGTGTTTTTGGCCGAATTTGTGTTGGAATTAAGTTATCGATTGTTGTTTTTTTCTTGCATTCTTGATATTGGCTGTTTTTGTGATTGATCACCATTAAAACATACACTTAAGCTTAGGCAAATTCTTGAGAAAGCAAAACCTATGGAAGAACATAAGAATGTAAGAGGCAAGTTCTTGTCTTTTGATAAGATTTTTGTGGTTAGGATAGAAATATACCTAATACCTTGCTTGGTTGCTAAAATGGGAGGATAGAAACACACCGGCTTAGAGTTGTCACTCCACCACTCGAAGACGTAGGTGTGAAGCTAATTTTGGTGAAATGGTTGGAGGTACGGAAGGACCTTAATCAATGGCATAACCCCATAAACCACATCCACATAGTTAATTGCCCAGAACTAGAATTAGCATCCTCTCACAATGTAGTAAAGGAGGGCTATTGTCGTGGTTTAGAGGCTTGAAGGCCACAGAGCATGCAATTCTAATTATGTGAGACGAAAATTGATAGCTCTATACTTAACCATTGCAAATCGTAGTAGCGCATGATTATCCGGTTTTAACTCTATGTTGCTCCTTGAGTGAATTGTATCTATTTCGTTGACCACAATTAGACTTAGTTAAACTATATCGAAAAATTTCTATAATCAACACTTGCGGTATTTAATATCACACTTGAACTTGATAGTTAGCAGAATTGATCCAATCCCTGTGGGTTCGACATTCCGGTTCTTAAAAAAAGAGCCACTATATTACTTGCACGACCCCGTACACTTGCGGGTAGCCATCAGGAGGATCAACAACTCTACCTCTTCTTTGCTCTACAGAAACTGGGACAACATGAGGGGCTGAATCCCTTCCCACGGTAGCTCATAATGGAAATAGACGAACTGTAACACGGGGAGTAAAACAAAACTCACTTCGAGCATATAATCTATTTCTCGGATCCACAAGAGTGCGATTGGGACCCTTTCAAGAATCAGTGTTGATAAATCTTGTAGCCATCTGCCTTACTCCAGGTGAATTCTAAAACATAAACACAATTTGGATTTCAAACTCCCCTTACATCTTTGCTCTATAGCACGATCTATTAATGAACAAACTGAAAGAACACCTAGATTCCCTGCAGCCTCCTGATATTATGTATGGCACACAACATACCCATAAGCAAGACTCTACTAGATACAGCTTGTGGAATCCCTAGGATACGACTTAGCTTTGATATCAAGTCTGTCACGCCCCAAAACTGGGGTAGGCACTCGATTCATGATTGATTGAGTAGCCAGCTACATGACATCTGTAACTATAACACATAGGCCATCCAAGACACCTGTCACAATAAACTTAAGTATAAACTGGACCCATAAGGTCTCAACAATACAGGGTAAACTACTAAAATACAACCAAGGCAATGAGCATGCTAAACCAAGCAACAATATGCCGATGAGGCCACAAACTTAATAACACTACACACACTAAGTCAACAAAGCCTCTAATGAGTAAACTGATTGATGGTCGGAACAGGGCTCCGACCTACCCATAATTGCATCTCAAATCTCAAGCATATATAACTAAGCCGTAGCTCCAAGAAGAAAAGAGCATACCAACAGATCCATTGATCCCAAGAAAGTCGACTGCAACTAGCAATCCCGACCTCTACCTGCACCTGCAGCATTAACATAGGTCCCTAAGCGAAGGGACGTCAATACAAATGAAATGTACTGGTATGTAAGGCTGAAACTGTAAAAATGAGATAACAATCTTGTAATAACTGACTCAGCACATAAACATATAAAGGATAGATATAACCTTCTCTGCAACCTGTAATTGATAACAACTCAACATAACATAAGTGAACTCAAGATAACTGAACCAGGAATAAGGAATAGTAACAACCTAGAATCCTAGAAATTGAAACCTAATAATAACTCTATAATGAGATGAAAATGCAATTAATATATGCAAAAGAAAGAAACTATAATTATAATGCCAGCAACCACCCAATCATAAATCCATATATAAAATTCATCCAGTTAGTATACCACACCGGGATAAAATAAAAATATCTCCTGCTGATGTACTACAGCGGGATAAAATAAAAATATCTCCATTGGTGTACCACACCAGGGTAAAATAAAAATATCTCCAGCCGGTGTACTATACCGGGGTAAAATAAAAATATCTTCAGCCAGTGTACCATACCGGGGTAAAATAAAGATATCTCC
>JACEIK010004118.1:64377-80084 GCA_018107945.1 Datura stramonium | reverse complement strand
TTATGTACAAGACAAGGCAAAATTCAGCACCACCTAACTACTCCCACCCCTTATACACTTAATCTTGATATAATTATTATGATCAATGTCATTTGCTTGTTGTTTTGATCTATCAAAGGATGAAACTCTTTCGCGAGTTAAAATGTTCCCGATAGGTTGGATGAATGACAAATGATATTTGTGAAATAATAGTTAGTTAATGGAATCCATGTCTCGGCCTTGAGAATGATGATACCCCTTTATGATTGCTTATAAGATTTCATGTGAAAACCCTGCAGGTGGATTCGGTATCCATCACATGAAATAAATTAAGCGGTTGAATAAAGGATTAAATTGATTAATGAATTAAATAGTCAGAAATATAATTCGATTGGTTGGTATCTGTAATCTTAACATGGGGAGTTAAATAAGAATTTGATGATTGATTTTGAAATTATAACGAGAAGTGAAATTACGGATTTTTAGTGGAATAATCTGTAATTTATTATGGTAGGTTAATTCATTCATTATTTTGAACTAATACCACAATTGGAAGCCTCACTAATTAAATTTGTGGTCTCTGCTATGCTTGATTAATTAAAGAACTTGAAAAGGAAGAAAACTGTTTTCTTGAAATAGTAAAATCCTACAAGATTTTGGACAATTTCAGAAAAGGTAAGTAGTAAACGTTTTGGGTTTCACACCCTTTAAAAATGTGTGAATATACAAGGAAAGTAGGAATCCTCTACATTTTGGGATTAGNAATCCTCTACATTTTGGGATTAGAATTTTACACCTAAAAACGTGATTATAAATAGGGTTTTTTTCTCCTTGAAAAGATGATCTTTTCGGAGAAACAGTACTTGCCCACACAAGTATTCCTTACTCGAAGATTATTCAGGCTATAGTAGAAGACTGCAGACCTAGAGAGCGAATTGGGCGTTTTGTTCGAAAGCTTCAAGAGGTTAGTATTTCATAATATAATTCGTTATTATTATCTGGTGATTCATGTAAGATAGTTGATCCAATTTATGATTGCTTCCACTGCGCATGTTCTAACAATTAATATCAGAGCCGACTTACATCTACCTAGATAATTTGAAAAATTCATGATAAAAGATTGTTATGTATATTGTCTTTTTTTGCATGAATACATGAATCATATCATAGATGAAAACGAGTGTTTTAATGGTTTTTGTGTTTGAAAACCTGTTTTATAAACAATTTATGATATGTTTTGTGAAACAAAAAAAAATTAAGATGCCAGGGTCGCGTGAGGCATTGCCGAGTCGCACGCGAGGTGCTGCCAAGTCGCGCGCGAGGCGCTGCGCAGTTGCACGCATGACACTTCCGGTTTGGTCGGTTTTGGAGTTTTTTCAAATTTTGCGAACTCCAATTGACCTGAAATTTGGTAAGTTCTTCGGAAATAACCCACTGAGAAATACTCATGCTATGCCGTGAATAACGTTGGTTTTTGGCCATCCGGAGTTGTTTTGATGGGTTTTGGGCATTTTTCTATTTTCTGAAAAATTAAAAATTGAGAAAAAATTAGTTTCTTACAACCAGTGTTGCTAGGGTTCAATCCTTATAGTCTCCATTGGTATGTAACAGTAATGAAATGAGTTTACATATTGACATTGGTCTTTTTTCCCCATCGGATAGATTCATTATGGGATTATTGTGTTTCCTTGTCTCCTGTTGTTGAAAACTTGTATTAACTCTCCAACTGAGTTACATGTTGGTTCAATGGAATAGAGATTTACATTATTGGATATTTACCTATCTTAACTATGTAGTTTACTCTCCAATTGAGTTAGTTCTGTTTTGATTTATGGGGTAAACATCTGTCATAACTCATATAGTTTGCATTAATGGTTAAGTTTCCCTATTGAATCTAACTATTCAATATGCATGGTTGTATGTGTTATGTGTTTACATGAATTTAAATATTCGTGTCGCATGCTTAATGATCTATTTGATGTTTTTTTTCTACCTCCCAGATTAATAATGACTTCGTTCAATCCTCTCGCCTCTTTTTAAAAAAAAAACAAGTTAGAGGGCCCGAATTATGTTGACTGGAAAAGTAATCTAGATATTTTCCTAAAAGTTGAAGGGTATAATTTTGTGTTGATTGAGGAATGTTTAGAAAAACCTGAGAATGCCACCATGGACCAAATCAAAGCCTATTAAAAATGGGTTAAAGCTGATGAGATGACGCGATGTTACATTCTTGCCTCAATATTGAATGTTTTACAACATCATCATCAGTCTATGGAATCTGCTTATGATATGCTTGAAAGTCTCAAAGAGATGTTCGGTGAGCATAATCGTGCTGCAAAGCAGATAGCCATGAAATCCCTTTTAAACACAAAAATGGCTGAAGGATCGTCCGTAAGGGATCGTGTTATTAAAATGATTGGTCTTCTTAATGAACTGGAAATCCTTGGAGCTAAAATTGATAAGGAATCTCAAGTTGAGTTGATCCTGCAGACTTTGCCTAATAGTTTCAGCAATTCCGCTTGAACTATAACATGAACAAAATGGATCTATCTTCAGCGAAACTTTTGAATGAGCTGCAGGCGGCTGAGTCCATTATCAAACAGCAAGCTCCTGTTGTGGCATTGAATTTTGAGAGAGCTCCTTCTTCTTCTAAGCCGAAAGGCGGACAGAAAAAGAAGAGACCTCGCAAGGCGTCTGGAGTTGTAAATGATGGTGTGACTAAGCCGAAAGGCAAGTGCTATCAGTGCAAGAAGCCTGGACATCACAAGAAGCAATATTCTGAATACCTGGCTAAATTAAACAAGCAAGGTAATTCTTCTTACTTAAATATCGTTGAAACTTGTTTAGCGGTTGTTTCTATGATGCTATGGGTTGTAGATTCGGGAGCCACTAATCATGTCTAAACTTCTTTGCAGGGGTTTCGGGAAATGCGACGGCTAAGTGAGAATGAAGTTTGTGTTTTTCAAGCCAATGGCGATCCAGCACCAGCTTTAGCTTTAGGAGATATTAGTATTTCTTTTAGTAGTTTTAGAGTTTTAGATTTAAAAGATGTTCTCTATGTACCTTCTATTAGAAGGAATTTTCTTTTAGTTTCAAAATTGATGGATGTTGGTTATAATATATATTTTGGTAATAATTCTTCTGTTATCAAATTTAACAAGCATTTTATATATACTGTTGCTAGAGTGTATGATCTATTTGTTCTTGAAACACCTCCTAATTTGCTGCAACCAAAGGAACTAAATAATATTAATCTTCCTAATAAGAGAAAGCGTGTATCTGAATTGAGTCAAACTTACTTATGGCACTTGCGTCTAGGTCATATAAATCTAAATAGAATTTCAAGATTAGTCTTTGATGGACCTTTGAGTTCATTAAAAGTGAAGGCACTGCCAACTTGTGAAGCCTGTTTAGAAGGAAAAATGAATAAGAGATCTTTTCCTTCTAAAGGAAATAGAGCTAAAGATAAGTTGGTATTAATTCACTCTGATTTGTGTGGTCCTATGAATATACAAGCAAGAGGTGGTTTTGAGTGTTTTGTGACCTTCACAGATGACTACTCTAAATATGGATATGTTTATCTGTTGCACCGTAAATCTGAATGCTTTGACAAGTTCAAAGAATTTAAGGCAAAAATGGAAAAGCGACATGATAAACATACTAAATCATTACGATCTGATCGTGGTGGTGAATATCTTTCTGCTAAATTCATTAAATACTTATCAGATTGTGGAATTACATCTCAATTATATGCTCTAGGAACACCACAACAAAATGGTGTGGCAGAGAGAAGAAATAGAACTCTTTTGGAAATGGTAAGATCAATGTTGAGTTATTCGGATTTGCCTTATTCTTTTTTGGAATATGCATTAGACATGGCAAAATACCTATTGAACTTGTTTCCTTTCAAATCAGTACCTTTAACTCCAATAGAATTGTGGAATGGACGAAAGCCTAGTCTAAGACACATTCAGTTATGGGGTTGTCCGGTTGTCCAGCCCACGTGCTAAAGGGAAAAACTGATAAGTTGGAATCAAGGACAGGAGTATGTGTCTTCGTTGGATATCCAAAAGGGACAAAAGGTGGTTTTTTATTGTCCTATAGAAAAGAAGGTTATTACTACAACAAATGCCAAGTTTCTGGAAGAGGACTATTTAATAAACCATGTTCCGAGAAGTAAACTCGCTTTACAGGAATTGAATAATGGAATAACAAATGATGTATTCCAAGAATAAATTCCACAAGAAAGTATTGATATACCACTCTATTATCGTAGTGGGAGAGATGTCAATAAGCAACGGGAGGCGCAAGTGCAAAGGTCGGAAATCTCGCTACCTTAAGATAGTGGGAGCAATGTTGACCAGCCTGCACTTATCGAGCAGCCTGTGCTTGGGGAAGAAGTTCGTGATAATTAGGATTTAGTTTTCGAAAATGATATTGTAGTTCCACTGCAAGATTAGATTAATGATCTTGTAATGAGTCGTCGTAGTGGGAGAGTTATTAGAAAACCTATTTGGTTTGCGCTCTTGGAAGAATCTTATGATAGAATTCCTAAAGAGCCTAATATAGAACCCCTTAGTTACACTGAAGCACTACACGATATAGATGCTGAAAAATGGATAGTCGCTATGAAATCTGAAATGGAGTCTGTGTACTCCAATCAAGTTTGAGATCTTGTAGTACCACCTGCTGAAGTCAAACCCATTGGCTGTAGATGGATTTATAAGAAAAAGAGAGGGATGGATGAAGAAGTCCAGACTTTTAAAGCTCGGCTTGTTGCAAAAAGGTTTACTCAAAAAGAAGGAATTGATTATGAGGTCGCCGATAGTCATGCTTAAAATCCATCAGAATTCTCTTATCCATTGTTGCTCATTATGATTATGAGATCTGGCAGATGAATGTCAAGATGACTTTTCTTAATGAAAGTCTTGATGAGTGCATATATATGGCACAACCAGAGGGTTTCGTGGAAAGTGGCAATGAGCGCATGTTGTGTAAGCTGAAAAGATCCATTTATGGGTTGAAACATGCATCTAGGGCATGGAACACTTGTTTTGACAATTCGATTAAGACTTTTGATTTTGATCAATGTGAGAACGAGTCATGCATATATAAAAAGTGGGAGGGAGATAAAGTAGCATTTTTTATTTTGTATGTGGATGACATTTTGCTCATAGGAAACAATGTGAGCATGTTGATATCAGTCAAAGAGTGGTTGTCCTCGCGTTTTGATATGAAAGACTTGGGTGAAGCGGCTCATATCCTTGGGATCAAGCTCACACGAGATCGCAAGCAAAGGATATTAGGCTTATCTCAAGAACTTTATATTGATACAATTCTTACCAGATTTAGCATGCAAAATTTTAAAAAGTAATTTCTTCCTTTTAGGAATGAAATTTCTCTATCGAAGGATCAGTCTCCCAAAACGGCTGATGAGATAGAGAGGATGAGGTTGATCCCTTATGCTTCTGCTGTTGGGAGTCTCATCTATGTTATGTACTAGACCTGGTATTTTCTTTATTGTTGGCATGGTTAGTAGATATCAGTCTAATCCTGGGAATGAACATTGGACTACAGTTAAGCATATAATCAAGTATCTGAAAAGGACTAGGGATTATATGCTGGTTTTTCACTCGGGAGATCTGGTACCCTTAGGGTACACAAATTTAGATTTTCAGTCTGATAGAGATTCTAGAAAAACTACCTTGGGATATGTGTTTACTTTAGGAGGTGGAGCCATAAGTTAGAGGAGTATCAAACAATCATGTGTTGGTGATTCCACCATGGAAGCCGAGTATGCAGCTGCCTCTGAGGCGGCTAAGGAGGTTTTTTGGCTTCGGAACTTCCTAAAAGAGTTTGGAGTGATTCCTTCGATTGAAGCACCAATTACACTTTATTGTGATAATGATGGTGTGGTTGAAAACTCAAAGGAACCATGAAGTCACAAAAGAAGCAAGCACATTGAGAGAAAATATCACTTAATCCAGGATATAACTCAGAGAGGAGATGTAAAGGTTATGAAGATTGCATCGCAGAACAATTTGGCGGACCCATTTACAAAGAGCTTGTCACAAAAGCCTTTTGATAAGCATGTAGAAGGAATGGGAGTTAAATTTGTAGGTGCATGGTTATAAGTCTAAGTGGGAGATTGTTAGGATATACTATTAACCATGCGGTTTTAGTATAGTATTATGTTTCAGTTTTATAAGGCTTTTATTTTATTCATTGGATTGATAAAGTCTTGCTTTAAATAGATCAGTTTTTGCATGTGCGTTCTTTACTTATATAGTAGATGATTTGGTGTATAGAGTTTAGCTTATACACATAAGATTAAATCATCAGTTCTTATAAGTATAAAGTTTATATATGTTCACAATGTAAGATGAAAATTGGACAAATTTATTGATATGATTGTAGCACGGGATTAAATATAATTTATCTTGATTATGGAAATGGTATTATTCCAACTTCTTGTGCTAATACATTTTGTATGTATTGAACGGACCATATAGAGAAAAATATTTTGCTGACTTAGTAAAATAAACTCTCTAGATCATTAAATGTACTTATAGTCTTAATCTTGATATAATTATTATGATCAATTTTATTTGCTTGTTGTTTTGATCTATCAAAGGTGAAATTCTTTCGCGAGTTAAAATGTTCTCGATAGGTTGGATGATGACAAATGATATTTGTGAAATAATAGTTAATTAATAGAATTCATGTCTCGACCTTGAGATTGATGATACCCTTTTATGATTGCTTATAAAGTTTCATGTGAAAACCCTGCAGGTGGATTCGGTATTCGTCACATGAAATAAGTTAAGCGTTTGAATAAAGGATTAAATTGATCAATGAATTAAATAGTCAGAAATTTAATTTGATTAGTTGGTATCTGTAATCTTAACATAGGGAGTTAAATAAGAATTTAATGATTGATTTTGAAATTATACCGAGGAGCGCAATTACGAATTTTTAGTGGAATAATCTGTAATTTATTATGGTAGGTTAATGCATTCATTATTTCGAATTAATACCACAATTGGAAGCCTCACTAATTAAATTTGTGGTCTTTGCTATGCCTGATTAATTAAAGAACTTGGAAAAGGAAGAGACATGTTTTCTTAAAGTAGTAAAATCCTACAAGATTATGGAAAACTTCAGAAAAGGTAAATAGTACACGTTTTGGGTTTCATACCCTTTAAAACGTGTGAATATACAAGGAAAGTAGAAATCCTATACGTTTTGGAATTAGGGTTTTACACCTTAAAAACGTGATTATAAATAGGGCTTTTTCCTCCTTGAAAAGATGATCTTTTTGGAGAAGCAGTACTTGCCCACACAATATTCCCTACTCGGAGATTATTCAGGCTATAGTAGAAGACTGCAGACCTGGAGAGCGAATTGAACGTTTTGTGCGAAAACTTCAAGAGGTTAGTATTTTGTAATCTAATTCGTTATTGTTATCTAGTGATTCATGTAAGATAATTGATCAAATTTATACTTGTTTTCGTTGCGCATTATCTAACAATAATATATGTAACTCTCTGTTTTGACAGCACTTCACTGAGGTGATAAAAGCAACTAGCAAGTTGCTTTCTTGTGAAGAAAAAGATATTAAAATAAGATGCTTAGAAGTTTTAATTCTTTGATATTTAGAGTCCAGCTTAAGTTTGACCATACTAGTTAAGTAAGATGATGAATCTGACTTATTTATAAATTTTTAAAAAAAACCTTTCTTTCAATTTTACTATTATCCACATGAATGATATATAATTAATTTGTATTCCACCGTAAAAATATATCTCAAAGACAGCTGCAAATCAGTCTGCATATAGCCATTAAGTTATACTAATTGATCTGTTTTTGTAATAATCTGTTATTTTAACGGTGAGCTATTTCCTTTAATTACAACTGACAGCTGATTATGGAATATATTTATTTAAGAGTGTGAATATTGTAATTCATAGAAAATATTATTTGCACACATATAAGGTATAAGTTGGTGAATAATATGCTCCTTCCATCTCAATTTACGGATGTAAAAAATATAAGAAGACTTTGTAATGTTTCAAAATCACCTTTAAAATAAATAAATTTTAAATAGAACAGTATATCTTTATGGACCTTTTGTCAAATAAGTGAGATTCGACATGGTAAAATATTGATAGCGTCATTAAATATTTTTCAAATAAGAACATGTGTCATTCTCTTTGGGACTAACTAAAAAGTAAAGTGTGTGATATAAATTAGGACAGAGGAAATAATTGATTGAGTGGGTCAATTTTTACCTTATACATAGATATGTATAAGCCACCTACCAGTGATATTGAGGCTACCATCAACTGGCAATCAGAGAATGCAATCTTCCAGAACAAGATGCTGACCCACATCGGCACTTCCCTCAAGAACGTTGCTCACACACAGACTAAGATGATGAGCAAGGTGGAGAGCATTGAGAAGAAATTGGAACAGTCATCCAATCTACTGGTCTTATCCGAGCCCTAGAACTACTACTACAGAATATGCAGTATGAGATCTATCCGCCAGGCACTTCACTTTTCCACTTCTTTTCACAGCAACAAAAGGAAATGGATGACATCAAAGAACAAATCAAACTACTAAGACATGCACCTTTTGAGCCACAAAAAACCCAAAGCCACTCTCTAAAATCCACCTTTTTCCCTATGTCGTCACAGACATACACACCACCTAAATTGGCTCATCCAAGTACTACCTCTCCTTTCACTCCACATGAACCCACACCTTATCCTCAAAAACCCAAAGAGGAAACTAAGTTTGATATTGCAAAATGGATTTGGGAAAGGAAAGATGCCCTTTCAGTAGAAAAACAGGCCAAAAGAAGGACAGAGGTTGGAGAAAGTTTAAAGGAGCCAGATCAAGAAAACTTGATGATCTCAGATCAAGTTGTTCCGGAACTCTATGGCTTAGACAAGAATGATAGCACAGGATCCAGCACTGAAGAGACAACAGACAGCGATCAACTGATGAAACTGAAGAAACGGAGATCGAGTCAAGTGAGGATCTCTCACTAGAAACCTCCAAGGAAGACAATCCGCCGATATACATGAACCGACCAAGAGAACCAGAAGTTTCTGAAGTCGATGATGATCAAGATGGGATAACAGAAGACCCAATTCCAAAAAGGAGACCAGAACAACCAAAGCCAAAATCGGTTGGAATTGGATTCCATACTTTCACTCTCGATGATGTCAAGGTTTCGAAATGGCCACAAAGGATCCAAGATTTCCTTAATTGGATGGTAATGAAACACTTGGTAGAGCGAGAGAAATATCTAATCATGTTAGAGTTCACACCAAGGTTCTCCGGCGTCCTTAGAGATTGGTGGATCACACTGGGAATCTATGACAAGAATAATTTCCTCACGTCCCAAGACTTTGCTTTCAACATCAGAAACCTGCATGAAGTCTTTTGTGGAGATATAGGCCAAAGGCAAGAAAAGCTATGAAGACAATTCTTCGAGATAAAATGCTTATCATTTGACAGAGATGTCATTGATATTCATTTTCAGAAAATGGCAAAAATATACTTTGAACTTGGTGGAGACACCAGTTTGAAGCAAGCTTTCATTTCATCCTTGCCAAAGATGTTAGCAGGACGAACCATGAAGATTATTGAGGAAAAGTTTCAATCAATCACAATCCCTCAAGTTGGCTACATAAGGCAAGCAATTTTCATGGCGCTAGAAGATATCTATACAAAAAGATCTGTTCTAAAGCAGATCATGCACAACAATCCAGCCCTTGATAAAACTTGCAGCAAGACTGACCTAATCACCGGGTCCAGTTGCTCTTTCCACGCTCGAAGGAAAAGCAGATACAAGAAATACAAGAAGTTCAAATGGCCAAATCCTACTGGAGGAAGATCCAAATACACTAGGCAAACAAAATACTTCAGGAGAAAGCGTCCAGGCAGGTTCCAGAAGAATGACAGATGCTTCATCTGCCACAAGATCGGACACTTCGCAAAGAACTGCCCTCAAGCTAAAAAGTCTATCTGGCTTCTCACAGAAATAGAAGAATACACTGATGTCAGGGACAATGATCTTGAATCAGTCCTTTTTGCAAAAGATAAGCCATCAGAAGACACCCTTTTCTCCATGGAAGTATATGAAGAACATGGGCATGACCATTACCATATTTCAGAGGCTGAGGAAATCAACAGCATTATCAATATTCCTCAGGTCCAGCTAAATGTTTATCCATCCAAATGGGATAAGCCAATTCAGGTCATTGCCTTCATGGATACAATTTCGGCCTCATCATTGATGCATCCAGCAGTACTTCCTGATGATCAGTGGATCACTCATTTTAAGAACTTCAACACTGCATCAAATGGAATCCTGACAACCACGGTCATCACAAAACATCTGATAACAATCGAGTTCTTTCCAAGACTAAAATTCAAAATAAAGTTGTTTAGATCAGATGTCCCAGGAAAGGATCTCATAATCGGATTTGATATCTTCAGAAAACTCAAGGATCGACTCCACATTGGAGACTATGGAATAGCGTTAAAAAAGCAGTTGAAGCCATACTCAGAAGTATCATGCTTATTCCAGATCACTGAAGATGAATAGATCATAGATATCGAGAAACAGTTAATGGAATTTTCATGTGCTGAATCTCGTAAGGAGTTCATGAAGAAATGTCGCAACCCACTCTGACTGAATGAAGAATTCTTCATCAAACTCTCATTCAATAAGAATGAAAACATCAACCCAACCAAGGCAAGCCACTCTGGCATGAATCCAGAGCACCTTCAGCTTGCAAAGAAGGAGTGCGCTAAACTCATGGAGTTTGGACTAATTGAGCCGTCTGATTCTCAATGGGCATGTGAAGCTTTCTATGTCAACAAGAGAGCTGAGCAGATAAGAGGTAAACTCAGATTAGTCATAAACTACCAGCCACTCAACTATTTCCTCCAAGATAATAAATTCCCTATACCAAATAGGCTTACCCTATTTTCACACTTAGGAAAATCTAGATATTTTTCCAAGTTTGATCTCAAATATGGATTTTGGCAATTGGGGATACATCCTGAGGAAAGACCAAAAATAGGATTTTTACATTCCTGATCAACACTTCCAATGGAAGGTTATGCCATTTGGGCTGAAACTTGCACCCTCTCTATTCCAAAAAGCCATGATCAAAATCTTTCAGCCTATCCTCCACACCTCACTAGTATACATTGACGATATCATATTGTTCAGTGATACATTGGAGGAACACTTTGCCTTACTTCGTCATTTTCATGATATAGTAAGAGCAAATGGAGTTATGCTCTCTGTGAAGAAAATGGTCCTTGTTCAAAAAGAAAATAATTTCTTAGGGATGCATTTGCAATAGAGCATATAGTCCAGATCCGCACATATGTCAGGAATTACTCAAATTTCCAGACACCAACTTCACCACAAAGAAGCTTCAACAATTTTTAGGGATTATAAATTATGTTAGAGATTTTATTCCTGAAGTCTCTATATATATTTATCCACTTACAAAAATGCTATAAAAGAATGTCCAAGCATGGGGTAAAGAGCAGGATGAAGCTATCCAAAGGATCAAGCAAATGTCCCAACAGGTGAAGATTCTCCATATTCATTCAGATGGAAAGAAGATACTGCAGACTGATGCCAGCAATGAATACTGGAGTGCAGTCAGTTCTTATGAATGAAAAAGATGGTCATAGAAGGATATGCGGATATGCTAGAGGAAAATTCAACGATTCAGAGCAGCACTACCATTCCACCTTCAAGGAAATTCTAGCTGTGAAGAATGGAATCAAGAAATTCAACTTCTTCCTAATTCACACTGAATTCCTCATCGGGATGGATATGAAGGTGTTCCCGAAGATGATCCAGTTAAATCCAAAGATAGTTTCACACCCGCAAATTCTTAGATGGGCACAATGGTTCTCACCCTACAAATTCCAGGTGAAGCACCTGAAAGGGAAAGATAATTTCCTGGCAGACTTCCTATCCCGATCGGATGAATTTGCAAAAAGGTTTTTCCCAGAGAAGCCCAAGAAGATGAAGGAACTAGCCGGCCATGTGTTCATGATTACTAACCCACCAGGTCCCAGGTCATCAAGGTTGCCAAGCCATCCGCCAGACTTGTTCAATCAATATGTGGACCCATTCGATCCATCCATCCTAATCGAAAGACGGACTTTCTATGAGCTACAAGTTTTCAGAAAATATGGAGGATCCATCCTAAAACCTTATGGAGTCAACCCGAAATACCCGTTCTGTCACGTGTTCATTCCACTTGCTAATGATTTCCCACAGGAACTCTTATGGTTCTTCTGGTACTTATGTCACCAGTACTACATTCTGATGGAATTCAAAGGCAACGTATTCAGGGATTTTGACAAGATTGAATCATCTTTGAAAATATTTCTACAGTGGTTAAAACCGCGGAAATACTGGGTTCAATGCTTCAAGAATTCATACGATGCAAAGATATTCATGTTGCATCGACCAGTAAAGTTAATCGATAGAAAAGTCCATGCCTAGCCAGAACTCTCTTTTTGTTGGAGATTTCCAGTCTCTATTTTGTCCTTGGAAGAAGAATACTACGAAGCACAAAGGTTTATCTTCCAGCAAAATAAGTGCATTCCGAAAGAGGTTTGGCTGAAAGAATGGACACCATGGAACCATGTTGATACACATCCTCACTGGGAAGAAGTCCAAAAAGCAAAAAAGGAATATCAAGCACCCTACAAGATCACCAAGGATGATATCACTCAAGCCATTACACGGATCATGCTGAAAATCCCATCAAATACTTCATCACGTGACTCTCAAAATATGGAACAAGCCGTTGCAGAAACGTCGAGCAGGAATTGTTACTTTACGATATCGCTAAAACGGAGATTGCATGATACGAGCTTCTTCGACGGCAAACATGGAGTCCGATGGAATCCAGGTGGAGAATGCTCAAACCCACCAATGGCACCTTCACATGTTGTCCCACCAGATAATGGATGATGATGTATGCAAGACGTGTGCGAGAATCTGGAAGCTCACCACCTTAGAGCACCCGCCGGAATTTACTACCCATATGAGGATAAAAGCAGGTCCCACTTCACATGCTTTTCACATGGGCTTCCTTGTGCACATTAGGCTAGCCGTTTTATTAGGCTGTTTGGTTTATTAGGTATCTGTTGTTATTAGGGTTTGTAGATGAGTTTGTTTAAATAAGCGTGCCAGATTTGTCTTTATCAGGCCATGTAAATAGGTGTGCGTTTTTATTTTGTTAGGCTTTCTAGAAATATGTGCCAAATCTATTTTGTATGGAGTCTTATCTTGTAGTCTCTTAACCTCTACATAAAGGAGATTAGGCTATCCATTATAGATCAGAGTAGAACGCAGCTAGTTGAGTCTTGTAAAAAAATTTCCTATGTTCAATAATATAAGTGTTTGCTAAATTCTCTCTTGTTCTTCCTTTCCAAAGGCATGGTATGGCTGATCCTTTTGAAGTAGTATAGGGACTAGACACTTCGGGTAAGAAAGCTTGTTACAAGTATAATAGCTTTCCGAAGTTTATAAACAACTAAATTTATAAGTAGAGTAAAAGATTTCCCGAATTGTGTAGCTTGGAAAACCCTCCAGGTGGATGTAGAAGCCAACCCCTTTTTGTAGGAAAATTCTTTTATGTCTATGATGAAATTTACTGTTCGACTGACTTGGCAAGCCGTCCTCCGGGATGTTGAAGCCGGGTTTCGTGGAAAGCTGTCCTTTGGGATGTTGAGGACGAGGTAAGACAGGGCGAGGAAACAGCAGGCAAGGCGGCGAGATTGCAGGCACAATAGTTTTCCTATGAAGGGGGACTGGGCTTCAACATCCCAAAGGACGGCTTGCCAATAAATCCGGCTTCAACATCCTAGAGGAAGGCTTGCCAAGTCAGTCGAACAGTAAATTTCATCATAAACATAAAAGAATTTCCCTACAAAAAGGGGTTGGCTTCTACATCCACCTGGATGATTTGCCAAGATACACAACTCGGGAAATCTTTTACTCTACTTATAAATTTAGTTGTTTATAAACTTCGGAAAACTATTGTACTTGTAACAAGCTTGTTTATCCGACGTGTCGAGGCCCTATACTACTTCAAAAGGATCATCCATACCATGCCTTTGGAAAGGAAGAACAAGAGAGAATTTAGCAAACACTCATATTATTGAATATAGAAAATTTTTTACAAGACTCAACTAGCTACGTTATACTCTAATATGTTCATCTTCAGTGATTTGGAATAAGCGTGAGACTTTTGAGTATGACTTGAACTGCTTTTTGAATTTTATTCCATTGGCTCCAATGTGGAGTCGATCCTTGAGTTGTTTGAAGATATCAAATATGATTATGATATCCTTTCCTGGGACATCTGATCCGAACAACTTAGTTCTGAATTTTAGTCCTGGGAAGAGTTTGATTGTTATCGGATGTTTTGTGATGACCGTGGTTGTCAGGATTCCATTTGATGCAGTGTTGAAGTTCTTGAATGAGTGATCCACTGATCATCAGGAAGTACTACAGGATTCATCAATGATGAGGCCGCACCAGTATCCATGAATGCAATGACCTGAATTGGCTTATCCAATTTGGATGGATAAACATTCAGCTGGACCTGAGGAACATTGATAATGTTGTTGATTTCCTTAGGCTCTGAAATCTGGTAATGGACATGCCCATGTTCTTCATATATTTCCATGGAGAAAAGGGTGTCTTCTGATGGCTCATCTTTTGCAGAAAGGACTAATTCGAGATCGTTGTCCCTGACATCAGCGTATTCTTCTATTTTCGTGCGAAGCAGGATAGACCTTTTAGCTTCAGGACAGTTCTTTACGAAGTTTCCGATCTTGTGGTAGATGAAGCATCTGTCATTCTTATGGAACCTGCCTGGACACTTTCTCCTGAAGTATTTTGTTCACCTGGTGTATTTGGATCTTCCTCCAGTAGGCTTTGGCCATTTGAACTTCTTGTATTTCTTGTATCTTCTTTTCCTTCGAGCATGGCAAGAGCAACTGGACCTGGTGATTAGGTCAGTCTTGCTGCAAACTTTATCAAGGGCTGGATTGTTGTGCATGATCTGCTTCAGAACAGATCTTTTTGTACAGATATCTTCTAGCACCATGAAAATGGCTTGCCTTATGTAGCCACTTGAGGGATTGTGATTGACTGGAACTTTTCCTCAATAATCATCATGGTTCGTCCTGCTAACATCTTTGGCAAGGATGAAATGAAAGCTTGCTTCAAACTAGCATCTCCACCAAGTTCAAAGTATATTTTTGCCATGTTTTGGAAATGAATCTCAATGACAGCTCTGTCGAATGATAAGCATTTCATCTCGAAGAATTGTCTTCGTAGCTTTTCTTACATTTGTCCTATATCTCCACAAAAGAATTCATGCAGGATTCTGATGTTGAAAGAAAAGTCTTGGGACATGAGGAAAGTATTCTTGTCATACATTCCCAGTGCGATCCACAAATATCTAAGGACGTCGGAGAACCTTGATATGAACTCTGAAAGGATTAGATATTTCTCTCGCTCTACCAAGTGTTTCGCTACCATCCAAGTAAGGAAATATTGGATCCTTTGTGGCCATTTCAAAACCTTGACATCATCGAGAGTGAAAGTATGGAATCCAGTTCCAACCGATTTTGGCGTTGGTTGTTCTGGTCTCCTT
>JACEIK010004118.1:48063-60041 GCA_018107945.1 Datura stramonium | reverse complement strand
AGAATACATAGCTATGGTTTTAAAATATGATCAAACATAGAAATAATTTGGATTTTATAACAAATTACTAAAAAATGGGGAAAAAACTCACGGCTCTCACACTCACTACCATCCCCTTTATCCCCTCTCTCTATCCCTACTCTCCACCACCAACCCCTCCTTTTTTCCTTTCTTCTCCAACAAACAACCACCAATACGAGCTTCCCTAATCCTGATGTTCCTCTTGCTATCTCTTTTGCTTTCAATGGAGTTCAAAACTTCGATGGTCCATTATTTTATTGTTTTTCAAATTTGATTTGAATAAAACAACTACACCTGACTCTTTATAGTCTGCATTGATGAACTTTCTCTTAGACCAAAAAGTTAAATGGTAATATAATTTATAATTGTACACTTAATATTTTTAAACTTAAGATATTATTGGATATCTTGGTCTTATTTAAAGGTTATGATATGATTTTAAATTTTTCAAGAACTAAATGAACATTCAGGTAAATTAGTCAAAGAAATCTTTTATTGAACTCAAAAGTCAAAGAAGTCAATTAAAGTTTGATAGTGCATTACCTGATAATTTAGGTGTTTCAAGTGTTGTAAGTTATTGATTTTTCATAGTTCTTATTGGGTATTTGGTGTTGTATTATGTATTTTTTTTTTCACATCAGAAATGTTAATTTTACCTTGTGGTTGGATCTGTTGTTCGCTATTGCCTTGGGCTTACGCTATTTCTTTGGGACTTTGTTCTTCTTCACTAGGGATTGTTACTATTCAGCTTTGCTGGCTTGTTGTTTGTATCTTGTGATTTTCAAAGGTGTAGCTAGATTGTATGTGTATGTTGCCCCTGCCCAAGTGATGGTTATAACCATGTCTTATATTTGTTTTTACCTTATGCTAAGTATAATCTCATGTAATCTTACTTTTAAATGCATGCATGAACTAACATATATGATTAGCCCATTTTTATAGGTGAAATATGCTAAGAAAGGGGTTAGGAATGAAAATGCATGATCATGAAGGAAGCTTGTGATGAGTTCAAAGAGATGGAACGCAAGAGTCAAGACAAGAAGGCTGCCAAAACCACCAGCGTGCCATGCCGGGCAAGTAGCGCACCAAGCAGCGTGCTACACCAGGAAGGCGACATGCCAAGCAGTGGGCCACGCCAGGCAGCGTGCCATGCCCAAGCGCCTGCATGCGAGGGACAGCAGTCCAGTAGTCCTGCGAGACAGGCCCGTGCCATGCTGCCCAGCCTGCGCGACACACAGCGTGCCACGCCCAACCATGCCATGCCACAACCTGCCAGCACCTAATGTCAAGTGTATGTGTGTGATACCTCTATACCACGGAGGCCAAGTTGCACGATGAGCAGCATGGCATGAAGGCTAGTTTCACACAGCAAAAATTCATCAAATATAAAAGAAACACTTGGTTTATTTTAAAAAATATCACGTTATAATTTGGAAATACGGAGAGGAGCAAGGGTGAACAAAGAAGACTCTACCTAGAGTTTCATTTTCTTTCCTTTTTCACTCTTGTTTCTACATGAATTGTAAGTACATTACGAATTCTAGAATGAGTGCCTAAGACCCTTCTTCTAGGGTTAGTGCTACATGACATGGACATAATAGTTTAATTCATTTGTTTCAAGTTCTTCATTGTTGTTTGTTCTTGTATTCTTGTTTTAATCATTTTAATGTTTGATCACCATTGAAATGCATGTATTAGTCTTAGGCAAACTTGAAAGAGCAAACTCTAGGATAGAATTAGGAATGTAACAAATGAGTTCAAGACTTAATTCGCGTTTAGGATAGAAATATACCTAATTTTCCTTGCTTGGTTAGTAAACGGGAAGATAGCTAGACACTTGAATTTGAATTGTCACTTCCCCGCTCTTAGATGTAGTTGTGAAGTCAAGTTTAGGTTAAATGGTTAGAGGTTTGAAAGTCCATAACCAAGAGCATTAACCCCGTAAACCACTCCACTAGATGAATGCAAAGGAATTAGGTTGTCACATCCCTGCTCAACAATATAGTTGTGAGGCTAATTTGAATATATGTTTTGAGGATTGAAAGACCATGAACATGGCATTAATCTTGTGAGATAACAATGAAGATGAATACTTGAACCAATATAAATATTAGCTATACGTGATTGTTTGTCCTTAACCCTGAATTCTTCCCATTATTGTTTTCCAGTTAAAATGTGATCACTTGTAGATTTTAGTAACAACAACCATTAAAATCTTGAAAACTTGCACTTGAGAAATTTGAGATTAGTACTTGAACTTGATAATTCACTAAAAGTCTAGTCCCTACGGGTTTGACATACCACTCTTAAAGAGTCATTGTACTACTTATATGATCGCGTACGCTTGCGCGTGAGCTGGAGGCGTACCATATGTATCTAAATATTTTTTGGTTGTATATAGGAATTTAGTGATTTTTAAAGTTGTATTTGGAATTTTTTAGGGTTATATCAAGTGATTTTCAAAGTTGTAGCTAGGATGTATCTGGAATACTTTTGATTTGTATCTAAGATTGAGATCTAATTTAAGGTTATAGTTATCTAATATATATAGTATATCTAGCAAACTAGAGAAAATGTGATACAGTTACTTTGAGCGAATAGATAGAATTTATCAAACTAAATTGAGCAAACAGATACAATAAATTGAGTGAACAAATATAATAAGATTTTCGTATCACTGATGCATCGTAAATTTCATAAAATTATATTAGTGCAATAGCGCGAATTTCAGAAAATTATATCAGTGATATAGCGCAAATTTCAGAAAGTTGTATCAGTGATACAACACGAATTTAAGAAAGTTGTATCAATGATATGACACGAATTTCAAAATAATTGTTATAAATCATAATCAAGAAAATTGTATCTACTAATGATAATTATGATCCAAACTATAGCTATTTATGAAAAATCCTCATAATTTTAAGGGAGATTTACATGTACGTAAATGTCATGACCCAAGTAGCCGTGATTGGCACCCATACTATCCCCTCCGGTGGGTGAACCAATAAATTCCTAGAGAATTACCCAATCTCCATCACAAGCGTACATAAATCGCAACAAAATGATAAGTAACGAAAGCTTTAATTAAATGAAATGAAAAATAACATGAATTTGTTTATAGAATCCCCATAACCTGAAAGTCATTGTACGAATGGACATCTACCTAACAAAATCTAGAGAAAATTAACTACGAAAATCCAAAACAAAATCATATCTAGAAAAGAAAGACATATCCACCGGTGGAATCGAGGCAGCACATCTGAGTCCGCTCACCTTCAACTAACTCACTATTGCTCTAGAGATGGCATCGAGATAAACTCCCTAGATCGAGGTCTGCACTAAGAAAAGAAGTACAGGAGTAGTATAAGTACAACACAAAGTATTGCTATCATCGTCCGACCTTAAATAATAACACATATACAGTGAAACAACAACATGCAATTATCCCAAACCACAGGTTCAGTAAGTAATACTCATTCAAAAATCAATATGTGTAGAGTGTTCGGTTGGCCTGCTCAATGGATTGGACCTCGCTGCAACGGTCACTTGACCGCTGCCATGGTCTCGCCACGGTGGTAAAGGTACCGCTGCAGCAATACTGCCTTGGAAGTAACCTGGCTTAGCTGCACGCCTACAATTTCCTTTTTAACTCCTTTTCAACATACAACCATACAAGTTACTCATAGTTTTCAGTACAACAATCAATATGCCTAACCATAGGGGATATGACATAGACTACTCTCAATAGATTCCACAACTCATCAATAACTCTTATGCGACTTTACAATTAATGTCGAATCATCATAAACACATTTGCTATCACATAAACTATACAAGGAATTCAGTTTCATTCAAGTTCTCACATTTTCGAACCGATCTTTATTCTTTGAATTCTATCAAGTATCATAACAATTGATGATGTGCCGAGCACATGCCTCCATCATATCACCATAATCACTCAAAAATGAACATCATTGTCCACACATGCCAGAGGGGCTTATTTCTGCTCTTCCAGTCATGACCTGTAGGGGACTCTATAAATTCATGTACTGTACCAGAGTGGTGCCCGCTCCCACTTATCTGCTTGTTCGGATGCTCCCCTCGGACAGGATCCACTCAACCATAACTGCTCGATTAGATGTTTCCCTCGGGCATGAGCCACTTATCTCTGGATAAAATATGTTATCCACTTTCATTCTCATATCTCGGTATTTTACCACTAAGTCAATTTACTTGACCTTTAGGAGCCTCATCTTACCTCTCTCCACTCGAATATTTAAATAATTCATCGATCACTTACAAGACAATACAAAAGAACATGTACAACATCTCAAAAATCCAATTCTACATCACACAAATAACGACATCATATCATATTCATTCAGCATTTTAATTCAACAAGGGAATTATTACGATACATAATGTCTAGAGACCGATAGAACACATTATTATTCCACACATATACATTCCATTATATAAAGTCTAACTCCTTCTAAACCATAAGCTACCTCCATTAGAGAATTAGAAAATCGGTTATTCCGCTATAGCCTTGCCTTTCCTCAATGCCTCGGAACGTTCAAAATCTACAACAATAATTATAAAGTAATCTATTATTTACTCTTCAAATAAGGTTCTAGGATATGTAAGCTCCCCAATTCTACCTGGTGATACGGTCTCCATCATTACCCACTAAGGAATTTATTTCATTCTATTCCCATGGTAATCATTCAGGTCTTCCTTTCAATTCAATGGGGTTAGGGAGTCAAAAGTAGAGAAAATAGACCGAAGTTATTACCTTAGTGAAGGAGAATTGCTCTGCTCTTGGAAAATCGCCCTTAGTTCTTAATAGGTCGTGCTTTGATTAATAGGGTAAACCCCTTGAACTCTCACTTAAAACCCACTTACTGACTCCCGTTTTCTACTATAGCGGTCACATTTTCGCTGCAACGGACCTGCTATAGTGCTCAAGACACTGCCACAGTGGATCTGATGGTTATCATCCTGGTCTATTCCAGCGGGCCTTCAACCGTGGTAACGGTCTCGCTACAGCGGTCCCCCCAGTAACCAGTAACTCCCATTTCCTTCACACAAACAATTCCCCAACCTCAAGTTTTAACTACCCAACACCTTCCCACCAATAACCTAGGCCAAAAAGGGTGTTCGGACTTATTTCCTCCCCTCCCATAACGACGGATGGGTCATTACATCATATACCAATTAAAATACCATTCATCCCAGAATGGCCTACAAAAGTGAGAAAAGAGACATACCAGATTCTATAAACATCCGAGGGTATATGTCCCACATGTCGGCCTCGGTTTCCCAAGTGACTTCCTCTATAGGATGATTCTTCCACTGGACCTTTACCATTGCTATCTCTTTCAACCTCAACTTGCAGACCTCCCTATCTAATATAGCCATTGGCTCCTCCTCATAAGATAAGTTCTCATCAAGAAACAGTGAATCCCACTGGATTATGTAAGACCCATCCCCATGGTATTTCTTCAACATGGAAATATGAAACATCGGATGTACTCCTGATAGCCTTGGCAGTAAAGCTAACTTAAGCTACCACTACAATACACCGAAAATCTCAAACGGCCCAATGTACCTCAGGCTAAGCTTTCCCTGCTTCCCAAACCTCATCACCTCTTCATGGGGGAAACCTTGAGCAACACTTTCTCTCCCACCATGAACTCCATATCCCTCACCCTTTTGTTTGCATATTGTTTCGGCATGCTTTGTGCAGCGACCAATCACTTATGAATCACCCTAACCTTTTCAAAGGACTCTTTAAGTAAGTCAGTACCCCAAGGTCTCACCTCAAATGCATCAATCCAACCGATTGGAGACCTGTATTTCCTCCCATATAGAGCTTCAAATGGCACCATACCAATGCTCGAGTGAAGTTGTTATTGTAAGCAAACTATGTTAGAGGTAAGAACTTATCCCAATGGCCACCAAAATAAACCACACAGGCCCAAAGCATGACCTCTAACACCTGAATTGACCTCTTCAACTGTCCATCAGTCCGCAGGTGGAAGGCTGCACTCAAGTCCAACCTGTGTCACGCCCCACCTTGGAAGGCATGAGTGGCACCTGGTGCCATACTGGGATCTGAAATGACCTGACTGGACTTATGCACTTTTGGTGAACATCTGTTCTTCGAATAAAAAAAATGATGAGCTATATCTCGACTGTAAACACAGCCTCCGACTGACAAGGCCGCATAGCTACCTGTAAAGGAAAACAGCTAACTAACAATAAGCAATACCAAGAGATTCTATGCAGGACAACAAGACCACCATGTTGTCTAGTTATCTCGTAATGGAAACAAGCAATCAAAACTATACTATAGCTGACAAGGCTGCTAACTAGTAGCTACACTAGGCCCCACATGGCCATCACGCAAAGGAGAACATACGTAGGCCCCACATGGCCAACAAAAAAACTAATACTAGAAATCTTTAGCCTGCAAGCCTCTAAGAGTGGAAAAATGGTCGGGACAGGGCCCCGACCTACCCATAAACTGTGCAATCAAAAGAACAAACCTTCTAGCTAACAACATCGGGGCAATAGGAGCTGATTAGACTGCTGACTCAGCTGATGACTAGGGAGGTCCTGAACTGCGTCTAACCGTACTTGCAGGCAAGTAATGCAGCACCCCAAAGATGGGCATCAGTACAATATGTACTGAATATGTAAGGCAGTAAATGAAAATGACTATATAATACTAATAAGGAAGCAGAAACAATTCAATAGGAGGGATAGAGCGTTAACTTGAACGACCTTACAGCCTGCTATATAACTAATAATAAATAATGCAAACAAGAACCTTACCTGGCCCTCATAAGCCGGGAAGGTACAACCAGCAAAGAATAACCTGCTCGGGGCCCCCATAAGCCCTGGCGAGAACACTCCAATCTATATACCCCTAATAAGGACAAAGTGAGTTAACAGGTAACTATAGCCAACCTACCGATCCCTTGGGTCTGCAACTGAGCCCACTCGGCTCCTGGTCTGTTAGTTGCCTCTGAGTCCAGTAGACTCCTGATAATTGCACCCTGGGCACTAGGATCGACGAGGGTCAGTGATGCCGATACGGCATAAAAATAATAATATTCCAGCCATGGAATGGACAATAATATGGCCCTTGGGCCTCTACATCATCTCTTGGGACGGCATATCTCTCCTTGGAGCGACATCACATAGCCTCATAGGTGTCGACACAGCTAGTAACCCTGGGGTTGGTCATGGAAGGCTATACAGGGCAGGGTCAATCCTAATCTGAATAGGCAACACTAATCTCAGACTAGTAATAGCAGCTAATCACAATAATCATGCTTCTGGCGTCCTTACGAGAGCCTAGGTCGTATTATGACATGACAGGAACAACTTGCCGAAAGAATTTTCCTTAAGATACATCGGATGTTGATTTCTGATTTAACTGGCAAGGTTTAACTTGCAATCGGCAGCTCTTTCCAACTATAACCTTTATACTGAGAAAATGGGACTAATTTCAATACTAAACTCAGTAAATATCGATAACTTTAGCTAATAGAATTAACTATATTCCAACTTTGAATAACTCGACCAAAAATCTATAATTTCCCGAGAGTTCAAAAGGGAGAAGTGCTTACCTAATGCCTGTGACCAAGTATGAATGAATTTGGAGCAATTCTGACAAACTTTACTCGGCGGAGTTCCGGTTTGCCGAGCGAATTTTTGAGAAATAACTCCGTAGAAATGCTTTCAGTAGGCTTAGGACTTGTTACATGAAGTTAATTCTAATTTGGATGGCGTTTGGTAGCGTAATCGAACAAAAGTTGTATGAAAATTGCGTTTTTACTCTTCTCTGGACGAGGCTTCACTTTTGGATACATAACAAATGAACAAGGTGATATATATATATATATATTGGGCGGTGGCTAGGGGGCCTATTTCACGGCCCCCATCGCGCCAAAAGATGGGCCTGACACACCGCCCATCAAGGAGGAGGGGGTCCGTGACACGGCGCCCCTCGCGGCCTGCCTCTGACCCTTTCCCTCCTGCGAACTCGATATCAAGCTTAAACGCCCTTTCCCGAGCCCTTTCTGACATGCATCGTGATCTAAAACTCTCAACTCACACATAAACGCTCCAATTAAACAATAGGTACTTACGGGGTGTAACATCATCCCCCCCCCCAGGAACATACATCCTCGAATGCCAACTTCAGACTTAAAGGAGTTAACTCTTTTAACTAGTACTTGGAAAAATTTTGACAGAGTCTCCTCTGTAATATGGACTATCTGAAAAATTAAAATGCAGAAAAGTCCAACATAGGTGCCTCACATGACGCTTAAGCGGCTATTTCATTCAACAAAATGGGTAGTCAAGCAATAGTACTGATAACGTAAGTAGTAAAATAACAACTGAACAACAACCTCACCTTGACTACAACATCTGGGTCAATCCTAGAACAAGTGAGGGTATCTGGATCTCATGTCATCCTCAGCTTCCCAGGTCATCACTTCTTTGATCCTGTTCTTCCACAATACTTTAACAGAGGCCACATCTTTAGTCCTTAACCTACGAACCTGTCTGTCTAATATGGAAACTGGAATCTCTTCGTAGACTAATTCCTTAGTAACCTGAATGTCTTTAACTAGCACAACTAGGGACGGATCTCCTATGCACTTCCGCAACATTAACACGTGAAAGACTGGGTGGATAGATTCTAGCTCCGGAGGTAGTTCTTGCTCATATGCCACTCGGCCTATTCTCCGGAGAATCCGTTACGGGCCAATAAATCTGGGGCTAAGATTTCCCTTCTTACCGAACCTCATCACTCCCTTCATGGGAGAAACCTTGAGAAATACCCAATCGTCGACCTCAAAAGTCTTTATGCCATACATCGAAATAAGACTTCTGGCAACTCTGTGCTGTTAAGAAGCACTCTCTGATGAGTTTTACTTTCTCTTCTAACAGGTGAATCATATCAGGTCCTACTAACTCTGACTCCCCTACTTCGAACCACCCGATAGCGGACCTGCATTTTCATCTGTACAAGGCCTCATAAGGCGCTATTTGAATTGTAAAGCGATAATTGTTATTGTATGAAAATTCAATAAGGGGTAAATGCTCGTCCCAACTTCCTCCGAAATCCAGCACACACGCTAGTAAAATATCTTCGAGCATATGAATGGTGCCTTCTTCCTGACCGTCCGTCTGAGGATGGAATGTTGTACTTAGATTAACCTGTGTCCCCAATCATTTCTAAAAAGATTTCCAGAATCTAGCCATGAATTGCTCCCCTCTATCAGAAATAATAGAGGCGGGGACACCATGCCGTCGGACTATTTCTTTAATATACAGCTCAGCATAGTTCTCGGCGGAGAAGGTAGTCCTGACTGGTAAGAAATGAGCTAACTTCGTTAATCTATCGATAATGACCCAAATAGAATCAAATCTGCGCCTAGTAGGGGATAATTTGGTCACAAAGTCCATGTTGATCGCTTCCCATTTCCACATAGGCACTACTATATCCTGAGTTAAACCGCTGGGTTTCTGATGCTCGGCCTTTACCAGCTGAAAGTTAGGACATTGCACTACAAATTCTGCTACACTCTTTTTCATTCCCGACCACCAGTATATTTCTTTTATGTCATGATACATCTTTGTCAAACCTGGGTGCAGAGAATAACAGGAATAATGTACCTCTTCCATGATCTGCTGGAGAAGTCCTGCCACATCTGGAACGCAGAGGTGACCCCTAAATCTCAAGACCCCGTCTTCTGTCAATTCAAATGCCGCTAACTCGCCTTTTTGAACCTTATCTCTAAGTTGTACCAGGTTAGTATCTTCATACTACCGCTCTTTCACTTCCACAACCAGGGATGATACTGCGGTATTTTGAATCACAGCCCCATTATCCTCTAGGTCTACAATCTGGACGGCTAAGCTGGTCAAGCGGTGCAATTCTTAAACCATTTCCCACTGTTCTGGCTTCAAATGTGCCAAGATTCCCATAGATCTTTGGCTAAGTGCATCTGCTACAATATTGGCCTTCCCTGGGTAATACAAAATGTTTCTGTCATATTCTTTCAATAGTTCTAACCAACGATGCTGCCGCAAATTCAATTCCTTCTGCATGAAGATGTACTGGAGGCTTTTATGATCAGTAAAATTATCCACGTGCACCCCATACAGGTAATGTCTGCAGATTTTCAAGGCGTGAACTACTGCAGCTAACTCCAGGTCATGAGTGGGATAGTTCTTTTCATGCTTTCTAAGCTGCCTTGAAGCATAAGCAATTACCTTATCGTGCGGCATCAGGACGCATCCTATCCCAACTCCTGAAGCGTCACAGTATATAGCATAACCCTCTAAGCCTTCTGGGAAAGCTAACTCCAGTGTCGACGTTAACCTATTCTTCAGATCCTAAAAGCTCAGCTCATAGGCCTCAATTCATTGAAATTTGGCTGCTTTCTAAGTCAACTTAGTCAAGGGCGCTGACAGGGTAGAAAACCCTTCCAAAATCCTCCGGTAATACCCAGCTAATCCCAGGAAACTGTGAACTTCCATTGGAGTTGTAGGTCTAGTCCATGTCTTTACCGCCTCGATTTTATGTGAATCAACCTAAATAACAGCCTTTGATATAATATGGCCCAGGAAGGCCAATGAATTAAGCCAGAACTCACATTTAGAAAATTTTGCATACAACTGGCGATCTCTAAGGATCTGAAGTACTTTTCGCAAATGAGTTCTGTGTTCTTCTTCTGAACGGGAGTACACCAGGATATCATCGATAAATACTATCACAAAAAAATCTGAATAAGGCTTGAAGATGCTATTCATCAGATCCATGAACACCGCTAGGGCATTTGTCAACCCGAAGGACATAACTAGAAATTCAAAATGACCATACCTGGTCCTAAAAGCTATCTTTGAGATATCTTTCTCCCGAACCCGTACCTAAATGTCACAAGATGACGTCAACTGAAAATAGCACAACGTGCACAATAGGCCTGCTCTGATCTGACCCCTTATGTTGTTGAGAACCTAATGCTCGTAAGCTCTCATCGGGTCCTGACTGCCCTCGGCGGTCTGATCTACCACCCTGCTGCTGCTGTGGAGGTGGGGATCTGGGTGGTCTGCCTGATATTCATGGCCTGGGTCCGCCCTGAAATTCTGCCTGCATGTCACTCGGTCTGGCCCTACGGTGCTGCTCTTGATTTGTTCGTTCTTTCTCCCGCTGTCACTGCCTGATCCCCTCAATATTTTGAGAGAAGGACTAAATGCGGGGAATGTCCATATCCTCCCGAAGAGTAGTTGTTACACAAGTTTCCACGTACTCTGGGAGCAGCCCCATTATAAACCAATGCACTCTGGCTGGCATAGTGTCTACAAAAGCTAGTGCATACCTGGCCAAGGAATCAAATCTCATAGCATATTCCCGGATACTCATTGAACCCTACTTCAAGTGCAAAAATTGATCTACACGGGCCTGTCGAATTTCTCGCAGCAAGTAATGGTCTAGGAAAGCCTCTGAGAAACTAGACCATGTTGAAGGGGGAGTGTCTCTACCTCGAGACTTCTCCCAGTTCTCATACCATAACACTGCTATGTCCCGTAGCCAAAATACCACTACCTCAATCGACTCTGCGGGCGTAGCATGCATCACCCTGAAAATCTGCTGCAACTGGTCCAGGAAGTCCTGAGGGTCCTCTTCCCAATCTGTCCCTATGAACTGCGGGGGACTCAAGGCAAGGAACTCCTTAACCCTTGAACTCTCAGGCCCTCCCGAAGACTCAGCAACCACTGGTACCATAGGCTGGCGCTGAGCGGGCATCATCTGAGCTAGCATATAGACAGTGATCTTGGGCAAAATAGCATGCCCAAGGGATACTTTACAACTTAGTTTTGTCTTGTTTAGCTACTTATTTATATACATTCTCATGTAATTTTATGTA
>JACEIK010004118.1:0-10226 GCA_018107945.1 Datura stramonium | reverse complement strand
TTCACCCCGTATTCCTGTTCCTGTGGGTTCGACATTCCGGTTCTTAAAAAGAGCCACTATATTACTTGTACGACCCGTACACTTGCGGGCTCATCAAAGTATAGATGATAATTTTTATTTCTTTCTTTTTCTCAAATCATATATACTAACCGTTTTCTTTACAGGTACAATGACAATGAAGAAAAAAGCAACCAAATCTGCCCAAGACAAGAGAGCTAGACCGGAGATAGCTGCTCGAAGAGCATTGAGAGATGAACCCTCTAACTTTGATCAAGTAGGCAGCTCCCCTAGTGGTTCAGTGGAAGAGTACCGAGTTGAGACGTCCGACACTGATAAGACACAGACCACTAGGGCTCAAGCAAAGGCACGGGCTGAAGTCACTTCTGCCGCTCCGGCCACTGCTCCCCAGTCTGAAAAGGGAGCAGAAGAAAAAATTCAAGATTCCAGGAGTGGCTCTAATGATGTTGAGGGGTCCGAGGAGGCCCAACCTGGAGATGGAAACAACGAGGCTGGGTCTGAAAAAGGAGATGATGTGGAGGAAATTGAGAAGACCCTGCCTACAACAAGGCGTACTATGAGGTGGCACATGCCTGGGGCACAAGAGATCTATGAGAAGGGCTTGGCGCTCATATCCAAGAAATACCCCAAGCACAGTATTCAGGAAGAACCGTGGATCCTCATCAGTGCCTTGAATGAGGTTGAGGAGATGAAGCGGATCTTTAGCTTTTATGGGTTCGAGTGGATGGCTAATACCCCGGATCGATACAGTCCAGATATGGTCAGGGAGTTCTATGCCAACTATTATGCTACGTTGGAGTAGAATGCACAAACTGGCAAGCGACTGAAGGAGCACCCCAAACTTTACAAGGTATTAGTCCGAGGGCAAGAAGTCAAGATTTTTGAGAAAACTATTGCTCGGATACTCTATGGGACATAGTTCATAACTCTATTGTCCACAACATAATTCAACCACCAGATAGATGCCTTGAAATGGATAAAGCAATTAGGTTATGAGGAGTGACAGAGACAACTCAAGTGGTTAGCTGGAGTCATAGCAGAGGACAAAAAGGAAGCTGAGTAGGTGGCTAGTGGAAAGCAGGTCACTAAATCTTCACTGAACTTCATAGCAAAGGTCTGCTGGACACTAGTCCACCATAAACTGATGCCAACTACAAATGATAACATGCTCAACATAGATAAGGCAGCTCTGGTAGCATGCATCATGTCTCAGTATGAGATAAATATCCCAAGGGTGATAGAAAATGAGATTCGAGATTGTGCTCTTGGGTTGAGCACCACCATGACATTTTCATGCCTTGTTTACCCGAAATGCAGAGACATTGGGGTGTGACTACTAAAAGATGTGGATGTCGAGATCGGAGTCCAGAGGATGGCGGATATAGGGCTGATTTGGGATAAAATTAACCCAGTGAGATGGGCTAGACTTTCGACTGCAGTCTCGGTACCATGGGCATCTGGGGGCAAACAGGTTGATACCCCCACCTCAGTGGAGCAGGATGAGACATCGACTATAGAGGTCGGCCATACAGAGGCAACACCTAATACTTCAGTTGCACCTCCAATGGGCCTCCCGATCCATACCCCAGGTGGGTATGTTTTAGTGCCTCATGACTTCTTCCAAAAGTTGGCAAAAAGGCTAATGATGACCAAAAGAAAAGTGCAGTACATGATGGAGAACGTCAATCCTTGGGTAAAGGCAGAGATTGAGGAGGCCGTGAGGGGGTTGCATAGTTGAATTGATGAATTTGAGTGACAGTTTAATAAGCGCTTAGCCGATCAGCCAGACGTTGGTAGCCTCCGGGAGGAGTTGCGGGCTCTTCGGAGCCAAGTGATCAAGTTGTCGACTAGACAATCGGCAATTGAAGCAGCCCCCAATCTTTCAGACTTAGATGTTGAGCTAGATGAGAAGCTTGACTTGGAGGCATATTCGGGCCCGACGGTTGCTAGTGGAGACAAAGGGAAGAAGAGGTTCTTAGAGGAAGTTTAAAATGAGCCCTCAAAGAAGAAGAAAAAGAAGGAGAAGAAAGAGAGAAAGAGGTCAAGAGTTTAGAGCTTGCAAGCTCACGACACACATAGGTCGGAGTTGCAGGAGTGATCCAGAGGAGCGGGGAGCTCCACTACTATCCAAAGATTGATTGTGGGTAGTGAGGACCCTTTGGGGGAGCCACAATCAGCCAGAGTAGATCCCAAGGTCGCAAAAGCGACTGAGCATGATGCGGGGGTAACCAATCCCCCAATAGTTGTACCATTGAGTGCCGGCCACCGCTAGCGCCACTGATGCAGCGGAGGTACCACCTTTGCAGGATGACAGGAGTGCTTAGGGAGCAACAGGTATGTCCCTTTCTCTTGTTCTTACATATTTTATGCTTCAGGGACGAAGCATACTTTTCAAAAGTGGGTGTACTTGTATTTTTGGAAATTTTTTATTCATCCGAGGATTTTTCTTGTCGTGTTTCTTTTCCCTCAGGCATGTTATCTAGTAGGATCGGCATGTTTAGGTTGTTTTTATTTAATTAGTAGTAGCTTAGAAATATTTTGCAGCCAATAAATGCACTAGTTTGATGTTTTTGAAAAAATTGACCCTGTTTGAAAATTTTGTTTGATGTTAGCTGTGTAGTTAATTGCAATTGCATGACTTCTGTGGATCTTTGTAAAAAATTTAAATTATGAGCATGAGTAGTTGTAGTTTAGCCATGCATGAACTGGATAGGTACATTCAATACAAATCGGTACCATGAGTGAGTGAGGATGTATACATAATTTAGTACTGTGTAGAGGATCTAGAACTTGTCTGGTTGGTCTTTGCATAGGATTTAGGATAGTTGGTTAGGAGATGATCATATATTGTTATTGGTTTTAGCCACTTTAGCTTAAATGACCCTACCAAATAATGATGAATCCCTTGATCTCGATTTTGAGCCTTATATTAACCATTTTTCTCTAATTAACCTTTAACCTTACCCATTGTTTATAATGAACCTATTTTGGCCCTGGTCCCTCCTTGGATATTGTGAACCTCAACCCAAGCAAAATATCTAAGTTGAGGGTGGCTTTTGTAAGGATGCATAGATTGTGGGGAGGTGAAAAAGGAAAAGAAAGTAAAAAAAAATTAAAGATGAGGTGTGGTGTGAAGAGGAAAAAAAGAGCTGAAAAATAAAAATGAAAAGAAAATACAAGGGAAAAAGGAATAAAAAAGAGAAAAACACACCACACCCATATATTTCATGTAAATGGTGAAAAGGGAGGAAAAAATTGAAAAAGTAAAAAATGGGGAAAAAAAGTGTAAAGTGGAGCCACAAGTATGTAGTGTTAAGGAGTATTTGGTCACTTAATTTCATATTTACTATATCCAGCCCGAAGCCTATATTACAAGCCGAACAAAGTCCTATAGTGATCCTAGTTTAACTGTCCAAAGAGTCGAAGTGGAGAAAATAAGGGCAAGCCTATGGTATCCAACGTGTAGTATTTGAAACTTCTTTGGAAGAGTGAGAGTCCCATTTGTTTAGTCCCAAGTTCATTATTGTATATATCTGTGAGTATTGGGGACTTCATTTGCTGTGAGGGTACTTGATTTGTGTTGTATTTTACCAATTGTTTGTGTGAATAGCATTGGTGATAACTCAATTCTCTGTTAATAGTTGAATGCAATATCTTGATCCCTGTATGTCGTTGATTGTGGTTGAATGTGTGCATAGTTGGCTTAGTTTGAACAGAAAAGGGGCCATTAGCTGATTGTGGTTCATAGTGTAAATTTTATTGTAATGGTTGTAGGTATTCTGGGTTTACTTTATAGTTAAGCGTTATTTTTAGTTTTTGTTTTCTTTGCCTGAAGACATGCAAAAGTCTTAAGTTGAGGGTGTTGATGTGCTGTGAGTTTTTAGTACTTTCGATGCTTAAAATTGAAAAACTAGTTTGGACTTAGGTGTGTTTATATGGATATGAGGCACTTTTACTTTGTTTTCAGGGAAAATAGATGTTGGAGCTGAATTGTTCTAAAGATGGAGAAAAATGCATAAAAACTGGCTTAGTACGAATCTTAGTACGAGCCGTACCATCCTAATACGAGTCGTACTGAGAGTCATGGAAATGTCCAGGACCAAATCATGAGGCAAAGGCAACTTACAACTCATGGTACGAGCTGTACCATAACATTCGTAGAAAGTTCCAGGAGGTTTAGCATAGGCCAAGTATCTTGGTACGGGTAGCAACCAGGAGTCGTGAGATCTATTTAAGACCCGTACCAAGGAACTGTGGAAAAGACCAGAAGAGTAGAAGACTGGCAAAACTCAAATTACGAGAAGAAGTAACGGGTCATGGAACTAAGGTACGAATCATACCAATCCATCCATGGAAGTTAACAGAGAATGTCAGTAAATGCAAGTTCAAGCCATGGGAAGATTGTACGACTCGTAGGTTCTTGGTATGAGTCATACCCGAATTCAACACGTATCCAGATTCAGCAGAAGCCAGCCAATAGACGAGTCAAGGTACGTCCCATACAATCCTGTTACCGATCGTATGTGAAGGCGGCAACAGTTTTTGGTAGTTTCCCTGTTTACTTAGGAGAAAGTTCTAATTATTTGTATAAATACCTTTTAGGTTATTTTCAGCAGAGAGACACAATTAGAGCATATTAGAGAGTCGAACATTAAGCTTTTCATTGAGAGACAAGTTGTTGTTAACATTGATTCAAGTCTTGGAGATTTTATTGCTTTGATTTCTTCCTTGTTCTTGAATTATTCAACATCAATTCTTGCAATAATCAAGCAGGTTTTCTTTTCAATCATTTTTGTAAGTATTATATTATGTGTTTGTCTATAAATGCTAATAACAATCTTACAATCATGAGAGGCTAGAACCTCCACAATTAGGGTTGTAGGAACCATGGTGAATTAATGAACTGTGGTTACACAAAGTGATTCGAAACCAATGCTAAACACTTATATTGTATTCTCTTAATTTTTAATGTTTCTTAATGAAGCGCAACATTAAGACTTGCCTGAATTCTTTAGTTGCTTAAACCTAGAGAAGTAGAGATTAGGAAAAAGAATTACAACAAAGCCTTGATCTTTGTGGGTCATTGTATGACTTGAGCTGCGGTCGTAGGATAGTTAATTTGGAATAAATTGATAACGGTTGAATTGAAATTGCTCATGAGACCTAGCCTAGTGATTGAGTATAGTCATCCAATAGGGACAAACTATTCGTTTGAATGAACCCTAGTTATCAGTTCTACAAATAAGCATTGAGATAAATCACGAGTGTAAACCCCAAGTAGTGAATCCATGGGAACACTTACCCTAGTTAATTACAAAACTTTATAAACAACAACCAATTTTCAATATTGTTTTATAATTATTTTTTATAAAACCCCCTTTTGGAGATAACATACCTAAAAGCTTAAATACCTGCGTTATTTTATATCTTGATCATATTCCCTGTGGGATCGATCCCAACCTTTGTTGAGTTCTTTATTGACAACGTTCGCTTCATGCTTTATCAGGAGTGTGAGTTTGAGCGTTATTATATATCCTTCTAACTCGTGCTATATGCGTTTGCAAAATTATGCCTCCATGCTGAATGAATGGTAGAAGGAATGGAAATGGCAATGGAGATAGGCATCAGCAAGCCCCGCCAGCACTAGCAAATCCTATGCCCAAGCAGGTCACTCATGCCGAGTTTAGAGCGGCATTCCAGATGTTGGCACAGGCGATGACCACTTAGGTCAATCAGTGGGTAGTAGCTCATGTTCCTCAGAATGGGAACGCAGCGGCGGCTAGAGTTCAGGACTTTCTCCCGATGAATCTACCGAGGTTTCTGGGGTCAAAAGTGGATGAGGACCCTCATGAGTTCATTGAGGAGATGGAGAAGATCACTCAGATTATGGGGGTGACCGAAGAGAAGAGTGCGGACTTAGCCTTCTACCAGTTGAAGGGGGTTGCTTACATATGGTACTGCCAGTGGAAGGATGGTAGGGAAGTGGGAGCAGTTCTCGTGAGTTGGGATGAGTTTGTGACTGCCTTTTTGGATAGGTTCTTCCCTAGGGAGTTGAGTGAAGCAAAGGTGGCGGAGTTTGTCAACTTGAAACAATACCACAGAACTGTCAAAGAGTATGTCTTAGAGTTTACCCAACTATCCAAATATGCGTTGGAGATGGTGGAAAATTAGAATGCTCGTATGAGCAAATTTGTGAATGGAATATCAGACTCGTTAGTCAAGGAGTGCAGGACCCTATGCTAAACAGTGATCTAGACTTCTCATGATTGGTATATACGCCCAGCAGATAGAGGCGGATCAGGTGAAGGAGAAGGAGAGAGAGTCTAAGAGGGATAGAATAGGGAGTCATGGAAAATTCCAGCTGAGGTCTGGTGGAGGACATAGCCACCAATCCCACCAAAGATCATCAGCACCAGCGCCATCATCAGCTAGTGTTTCATCTAGATCTGGGCGTGATCAGAGGGGTAGAACATTAGGCTCTAGAGACCAGGGAAGCATGTCGGTAGCGTCCAGCATTCCAGTTTACAACAGGTATGGTAGGAAGCACCTCAAAGAGTGTCTAGAAAGTTCAGGTGCATGCTTCGATTGTGGGAAGTCTGGACACCTACTTAGAGACTGCCCTTCAGCCAGACAAGGCCATAGTAGAGGCCGTGACCCAGCCACCAATTCAGCAGCTCCACCAGCACGCATAGCTCAGCAGGGTGCATCACTAGTGTAGGTGGGGTTCAGTGTCAGAACAGATTCTATGCCCTCTCATCTCATCAGGAGCAGGAGATCTCTCCAGAAGTGGTCACGGGTATGTTTCAAATATTCCATATTGATGTGTATATATTGTTAGATCCATGGGCTACTTTATCTTTTATGACTCCTTATACTATTAGTTTCAGAGTTAGTCCCAAATTCCTACTATAATCCTTCTCAATCTCTACTCTAGTCGGTAACTCAAATATAGCTCGACGGGTATACAGAAATTGCCCTGTCACAGTCCTTCAGAAAGTCACCTTAGCTAATCTAGTAGAGTTAGACATGATCGATTTTTATGTTATCTTTGATATGGATTGGTTGCATGAATGTTACGCCTCAGTAAATTGTAGAACCCGTACGGTAGAATTTTGATTTCCGAGTGAGCCAGTCCTAGAATGGAAGGGTAGCTTAGTTGTGCCTGTAGGTCGTTTTGTTTCCTATCTTAAGGCCAAGAAGATGATTTCTAAAGGCTATGTGTACCATCTAGTCTGGGTTAAGGATGCTACGACTGAGACCCCGAGTCTTCAGTTAGTTCCTATAGTGTATGAGTATCCAGAGGTGTTCCCTGATGATCTACCAGGAGTCCCTCCCGAGTGGGAGATTGATTTTGGTATCAACCTTCTCCCCGATACGCAACCTATATCCGTTCCTCCTTATAGAATGACTCCAGTCAAGCTAAAGAAGTTAAAAAGCAGTTGAAAGATCTCCTAGATAAGGCTTTCAATAGGCCTAGTAAATCCCCGTGGGGTGCACCTGTTCTTTTTGTCTGGAAGAAGGATGGTTCCCATTGATTAACGAAAGTTGAACAAGGTCAAAATCAAGAACAAGTATCCCCTCCCTAGGATTGATGACTTATTTGACCAACTTTTAGGTACTAAGTGCTTCTCAAAGATAGATCTCAGATCCGGCTATCATCAACTCAGAGTTAGGGAGAGTGACATTCCGAAGATAATCTTTAGGACCCGGTATGGTCACTATGAGTTTGACTAACAAATACTCCTACAGCTTTTATGGACTTTATGAATAGGGTGTTCAAGGCTAATTTGAATAAGTTCATGATTTTCTTCATTGATGATATTCTCATATACTCTTGGAGCGAGGAAGAGCATGCCGCACATTTGAGGATTGTATTACAGACTCTCAAGGATCGCCAATTGTTTGCTAAATTTAGCAAGTGTGAGTTTTGGTTGGACTCAATATCATTTTTAGGCCATGTGGTGTCTCGTGAGGAGGTGCAGGTGGACTCTCAAAAGATAGAGGCGGTGAAGAATTGGCCTAGACCAGTTAGTCCTTCAGATATCAGGAGTTTCTTGGGTTTAGCTGGCTACTACCGGAGGTTTATTAAGGGATTTTCATCCATTGCAACATAGTTGACTAAGTTGACTCATAATAAAGTCAAATTTCAGTGGTCAGATTCTTGTGAGAAGAGTTTTCAGGAGCTAAAGACTCGACTGACTTCAACCCCAGTATTGACTCTACCAGAGGGCACAGACAGTGTCGTTGTGTATTGTGATGCCTCTAGGGTTGGTCTTGGTAGTGTGTTGATGCAGCAGGGTAATGCCATTGCGTATGCCTCTAGGCAGCTTAAGTCTCATGAGAAGAATTATTCAACGCATGACCTAGAGTTGGCAGCGATGGTGTTTGCATTAAAGATTTGGAGGCACTACTTGTATGGGGTGCATGTGGATGTGTTCATGGACTACTAGAGCCTACAGTATGTGTTCACTCAGAAGGATCTGGATTTGCGTCAGAGGAGGTAGCTAGAGCTTCTCAAAGATTATGACATGAGTGTTTTTTATCATTTGAGTAAGGCCAATGTAGTGACGGATGCTCTTAGTAGACTGTCCATGGAGAGTGTGTCTCACATTGAGGATGGAAGAAAGGAATTGGTAAAGGATGTGCATCAGCTTACTCGTTTAGGATTTCGCTTTGTTGATTCGGTAAATGGTGTTTCATTGTTCAATATTGTTCAAAATATTCATTAGTGACCGAGGTCAAGGCTAGGCAAGATGAGGATCCTATCTTGGTAAAGCTAAAGGAAGCTGTCCAGAATTAGAAGGTGGAGGTTTTCTCCTAAGGGGGAGATGGTGTACTTCATTATCAGGGTCGTTTATGTGTTTCGGGTGTTGATGACTTGAGAGAGCGGATGTTGAGTGAGGCTCATGGCTCTCGGTATTTGATCATCCGGGGGCCACCAAGATGTACCGTGACCTACGAAAAGTCTATTGGTGTAATGGTATGAAGAAGGACATAGTGGAGTTTGTGGCTAAATGTCCAAATTGTCAATAAGTGAAAGTCAAGCATCAAAGACCTAGAGCTATGTTGCAAGACATCAGTATCCCTACATGGAAGTGGGAAGAGATCAATATGGACTTCATTATAGGGTTTCCTTGTACACACCGATAGTATGACTCTATATGGGTGGTTGTAGACAGGTTGACTAAAGAAGCATATTTCTTAACGATCAAAACTACTGATTCAGCCAAATATTATACTGGATTGTACATTCGGGAGTTAGTTCGATGCATGGAGTTCCTTTGTCCATCATATCAGATAGAGGTACTCAGTTTACCTCCCAGTTTTGGAGATCGTTTCAGAAGGGCCTTGGTACTCAAGTCAATCTTAGCACAACTTTTCACCCGTAGAAAAATAGTCAAGATGAACGGATCATTCAGACTCTTGAGGACATGTTTAAAGTGTGTGTGATTGACTTCAAGGGTAGTTGGTATAATCATTTTCCTCTCATCGAGTTTTCTTACGATAACAACTACCACTCCAACATTCAAATGGCTCCGTTTGAGGCTCTTTATGGGTGTAGGTGTAGATCACATATTAGATGATTCGAGGTAGGTGAGGCTACGTTGATAGGGCTAGATTCAGTTCATGAGGCCATGGGGAAAGTCCAGCTTATTAGGGAAAGGATGAAAACAACTCAGAGTCATTATAAATCTTATGCAGATGTTAGATGGAGGGAGCTTGAGTTTGAAGTTGATGACTAGGTGTTCATGAAGGTGTCTCCCATGAAGGGAGTAATCAGTTTTGAAAAGAAAGGGAAGCTTAGTCCCTGATATGTTGGTCCTCACAGGATTTTGCGGCAAATTGGCAAGGTGGATTATGAGTTGGAGCTACCAATGGAGTTAGCTTTCATACATCCAGTTTTCCATGTATCTTTACTTAAGAAATGCATTGGCGACCCGCCTTTGGTTGTTCCGGTAGAGAGCATAGGTGTGAATGATAGCCTTACCTATGAGGAGGTTTCGATTGAGATCCTTGATCATCAGGTTTGGAAGTTGAGAAACAAGGAAGTAGCTTTAGTGAAGGTTCTGTGGAGGAATTAGGCTGAAGCAGATGATCTTGGGCAGAATTATATGCCCAAGTGATACTCAAATGCTTCATTTCATCTTGTTTATCTATCGTTATTGGTGCATTCTCATGTAATTTGTAGTTAAAATGTGAATTTATAC
>JACEIK010004117.1:92244-112366 GCA_018107945.1 Datura stramonium | reverse complement strand
TTTCATTAGAAAAGTTATTTTTTTCATTTTAGAAAACTTGTTTTTTTTTTAGAAAAATCATTTTTTTCATTTATAGTATTAGATTATTTTAAAAACTAAATATACATAATTATTTTCTTTAATTTTAAAGTAATTTTTAAAAATTTAATACACTGTTAAAAAAAGTCACTTAATAGCTCTGATTAAATAAATTATTTTATTAAAATATGTCTTTAATATACACATAGAAAAATATAAAATATTTTAAAAAGATTTTTAGAAATTTGTGCAACATCTGTAACAATTCGTATGTCATTACGAGGAGAAACGAAACTAGAATACTCTAAATGAGGCTAGACAACAGTTAGAGAAGTATTGTGGAGTGAGCTAGTGTGAATTGATGATTTTGTGGAGCTTCTGGTTTCGGGGGACCGCTATAGCCGTAGAATTTCTACTGCAGCGAGACCGTGGTGGCAGTCAGAGGCCCACCGTAACGAACCATGGAGATAACCGCCAGATCTGCTATAGCGGTTTCCTGACTGCCATAGCAGGTCCGCTGCAGCAAAAATGTGATCGTTGCTGTGGACGACGGGAATCAGAAAGTGAGTTTAAGTGGGACTTTTGGGATTATACCCCATTATGAAAGGGAACGCGAATCTAGCCACCACTTTCTCTATTTAAAGAAAAAGAAAGAGGGTGCGGGTCAAATCTGCATCCCTTTCTCAGCTTGACACCTACTTTAGAACCATCCTTTTCTAAGTACGACAAAACTTCCTTACTAAGGCTAAGACACGCTCGATAGCAAGAAGCTAGTGACTTCTTTCAGGTCATTAACTAGAACTTAGCTGGTCTATTCGGATGATCAGCCACACTGGGACTGAGACACGGTCCGGACTCCCACGAGTAGCAGCAGTGGGGAATCTTGGACGTATACGTGGTAGGGCCTACTTTAGAAAGTAGGTTTTCAAGCCCGCAGATTCAAGAGTTAAGTTAGAGGCTGACTAGTTAAATAGGAAATTCAAATGAAAGAAGGTTCTTTCACCTTATATTGATTCTTTGTTCCTTCTTCAACTCATAGATGACTATCCGAGGATCACTCACTCTACTATAAGACCACTAAGAGGGATTAGATTACCAACCCCTCTTTCTAACTAGAACTTCAGAACAGCTACGCTTGTCGCCCGGACAATAGGCTGTCAAGAATCGCCCTAAGGTATAAGGCGGGAATAGGAAATATGGGGAGATGGCATCCAAGCATGCCCTCGTTTAGACCTCAGCATCCTAAGCTAATATAAAATAGAACCTTTATGCTTCCTTCGCATCCCTTTCCATTCTGCCTGGATCCGGTATCATAAGTCATATCGTTTCTACTTTTTCGGAAAAATGGGTTTTCGGGTATTTAGGCATGGTTTAGTAGGTGGGTTAGGTGCACCTCTCGCCCAGTGGAAAGTAATGAGGCTAGTCTCCCCCCTCCCCCCTGAATGAAGAAGTATTGGGGGGCCCTTCCCGCGTATGCGCCTTTATTTATATTTTTTCTACTTTTGAATTACCAATTGAGAATTTTTCTCAAAAAATCTCTCTGGCAAAACACAATTCGTCGAGTTCAATTCAAGGTTAATCTTGATTATAAAGCATTGGGTCGAACTCTTCTTTGGTGTCAAGGTAATAACTATGAATAGTCATCGACTTCCGGGAAAGAGTAGAAGAATGAGACCTATTATGGGACATACAATGCATTACAGACGTATGATCATTACGCTTCAACGGGTTATTTGAAAAAGTCTTTTTTGTCTTGTAAATGCATTTTTTTATTTTTAGAGAGAGGGGGCTTCAAGTTCTTAGGAAGAGTCGTACGAGACAACTCATGAAAAGTGAGGCGGTGGAGGAACATATAGATGTGAGGAAGATCGAAAATCGTAAACCCCTGTCTCCACCTTTCATTTATTCTAAAGGAGAAGGAGGAGGAGTAGGAGCTATCTTTAGGGGCGGAATAGAATGATTACGAGATAAACAATGAGATAAAGGAGAGCGCTTTCTCTTCTCTCCAGCACTCTCGGACTGATCATCTTGCTACAACAAAGAAAGCTTAGGAATGAATCTAATGAAAATTTTGGTCTCTGTAACGCTTGGAAGATTATTCTTTCCTCCTCGGTGAAAGAGTGCAAAAAAGCTCTTGATGTAGGGAGGTTCGGTCCAGTCTGTTCACCTCAATTTGCGCCCTATTTGACACTAAAGTAGGTGGGGTGGCGACCTAATCTTAAGATAAGATATAGGCAATAAGACTTTAAGCGCACCTGAGCAACATGAAGGGTTAAGGTCTGAAGGAGATTTTCTCCCCCAGAGCAGTTGAATTTCTTTTTCAAGGTAAGTCTCTTGAATCTATCTCTATGATGGATTATGTTGACTTTAGGATTCAAGGAGAACCTTTAATGGTAATTTTCTATGCTAATAAACCCTAGGTTGATAAATTAGGGCTGAATCATGGGGAGTTAATTGGGTGGTTTGATTAGAGGTTTATAGGGAGTAATAATCATTTCCCAAGGTTTAATTCTTAAAGAATGTGGGTTATGCGGGAATTGAGACCTAGAACTAGGTGGAATTAGGGTTTTACACTTAAAGTTTCCCTGAAGGGAAAGGTTTGAGTTTCTAAAACTCTTTTTGGGTAGTAGATTACTAAATTCTGTCCTATTCTTGTTAGACTTTGTGCATTCAGAAGCACTAAGGAAAAAAAAGGCTCCAGCAGAGTGACTTTCATCCGAACCCTCTCAGTTGGAGTAGGTTATGATTTATAGGAGTTAGACTTTATATAATAGCCTGTATGTATGTACAATAATAATGTGTGACTTAGTCTATGGACTTTACTTGCTATGATGATTGTGTTGTTAAATTAAACTATTGAAGTAAATTGATATGATGTGGTCACTGAATCAATGTAGATTTGTGTTGAATTGTTAAGGGTGTTTCTTTTGCATGGTTATTGAAGTGATTGATGAATTGTTAGTTATTCAAATAAGGGAGGTAGACTATAAACTCCTGAATGTCTTAATAACGAACTCTGCTATGTTTCAATTGTTTTGAGAACAATTAAGGATAGTAAGAATATCCTGAGATGAGTGGCTCGTATCCGAGGGGAGCATTCAGGTGATCAATATAGATTGAGTGGATCATGTCCAAGGGGAGCATCAGGACTAGAATATGAGTGGGAGCGGGTACAACACTGATACAGTACATTGATTTCTAGAGTTCCTCTAGCATGTGCATACATTGATATTGGTGACATAGTGTCTATGGTGATATGGCGGAGGCGTGCACCCAACATGTCACTATTTATTCTATTTTATAATGTAGTTGTAAATGTGTTAAAGACTTGGAATCAATAAGTGCTAAGTGGTTGAGTTGAGCTTGTGATCATGTGATTGTCACCTAGATGTGGAAAAGTGGAAAAGACTTGATGTTTGATATGGATAAACGAATATTTTGATGTTGAGTTGTTCTATTTTGTTATGATTCACTTTTACCGCATGTGATTATGTAACAGTTGTGAATCGATGTCGATAACTTATATTTATATTTGAATAAGCCCGAGATTGTGTGAATGATTAAAAGCTGGTGAAATAATGAAGGTGCAGCTAAGTTGAGCTACTTCCCTACTGCAGCGCGACTTCTTCTGCTACGGAAAGATCGCGGTGGCGGTAAAGTGACCGCCGCAGTGAAAGGCCTAATCCAATGAGCAGGCTGGTTATCACTTGTGTAGAGCTAAGTTCTTGAAATTTGTTCTCTCTGTGTGTGTATATATATATATGTATATATATATGTATGAGGTCCTGAACTGATTTTATATTATTGTTGCATTGCTTATATGTTATTATGTAAGGTCGGCCGATGATGCCTACTAGTATCATATTTCGTACTGACGTTACTCCTGCACTTCTTTTCTGAGTGCAAAATTCAATCCAGGAAGCTCCTCTCATCCTCATCTATAAAGTATTAGTTTCATTTGAAAGGTAAGGGATAGCAAGACAGGCAATCCCACTTCTCTATTGAAGATGGCTCTCCTCCCGACATTTTCTTTTATTTCCTAAACTTATCATTCCTAGTTTTGTATGTAGACGTCTGGTGCAATGACAATCAGATCTTGAGAATATTGTTTGTTTTAGATAATTGTTATCGTTTGGATATTTTATTTCATTTTATTATAAAGTGTTATTTCTTTTGAATAATTGATGTCGAGGTAATTGTTGGAATCGTTGGTTCGCCCATTGGGGGGTTAGTGTGGGTGCTAATTACGGTCATTTGGGTCGTGAGAAAGTTGGTATTAGAGCCCTAGGTTCGTTGATCTCATTTCACTAAGACGGGTCTAGTAGAGTCTCACGGATCGGTGTGGAGACTTCTGTAACTTATCTTTGAGAGGCTGCAGGACTTTAGGAAAACTCCTTTATTCTTCCCTTTCGTGCGATTACTTGATTTCAATTGGTATTTGGTGATCTAAATTGGTATCTAACAACTCTTCTTTCTTTCTCTCATAGATGGTGAGAACACGTGCAGATAGAAACAGAGAAGCAACACTCGAGCCAGCAGCAGCAACAGTCCGCTGAAGAAGAAGAGGTCGAGGACGTAGGCGAAGGCTTATCATAGCAAGAGGAGGGGCTTGCGCTCCTGCTCCAGTACGGAAGAGGTCAACATCTCTAGTAACTCCTGCAATTTAGGAAAGGGTGGCAGTAAAGGTGGAAGTTCCAACGCAGGGAGAGGTTCTTGCCACTCTAGTATCCTCTGAGGTTCTGGCTCAGGTTCTCAATCTCCTAAGTGGCCTCGTGGATAATAGGGAAATGCCAGCAACTCCTGTAGAACAACAATCAGGGATACAACATCTAGCTGCAGTGGATCCTTGCATTGATGACATGTCTGAGGCGATTATGGTTCCGATGTCAGTGGTTGGGTCGGTGATGACCAAGGAGAAGCATGACTTGTTCTAGAGGTTTACTATGATGAAGCCTCCAACCTTTTATGGTACTGAAGCGGATGGCGCCTATGAATTTATTATAGATTGTCATGAGAGGCTCCATAAGATAGGGGCTGTGGAGAAGTACGGTGTGGAGTTCGTCGCCTTCGAGCTAGTGGGTGATGTAAAGCTCTGGTGGAGGGCTTTCATGGAGTGTAGACCAGCAGAGTCACTACCATTGACTTGGACCCAGTTCTACTCCACATTTCTGGAGAAGTATGTACCCCGTACCTTGAGAGATATGAAGCAGGATGAGTTTACTACCATCAAGAAGGGAAGCTCTTCTGTTGCAGCCTACGAGGCCCAGTTCTATTCACAATCTAGGTATGCTCTACCCTTACTGCCCACAAAGGAAAAGAGGATCATACGGTTTGATAAAGGCCTGAATGTGGGTCTCCAGTTATCAACTCTTTAGATGGTCTCCTCAGGTAAGAACTTTCAGGAGGTGGTGGAATATGTGAATAACATAAAGGGGGTAAAATAGGAAGGGTACACAAAGAATTTTGAGTAGAAGGCTAGGAGAGTGGGTTCCTACAATGGATCTATTGCTAGGACTCTAGTACCATAGGATTTCTCTGGGCATCCTATTCAGTCGGCTATGCAGGTGTCACCCAAAGGTCCATCAGAAAACACTCCCCGACCAGCAGGTACAGTCGAGGGTACTCAGCTTATTTTCTCTAACTTTGGGGCTCGTCCTATTTCGACTATTCCAATTTAGAGGAAAGTGATTGAGGAGGTATGCCACGAGTGCGGGGAGTATGGCCACATCCGCAGATGATGTTCCAAGTTTGGCCAGGGCAGACAGATCATCCTGCACCCAACTCCTCCAGCTTTGGCCCCTGTCGGAAGAGGAGGCAGTGCATTCAGCAGGGATCGTCCATAGCTTGGGAGAGGTAGTCAGCTAGCCATCAAAGGTGGTGCTCAGACGAGTAGAGGAGGTGCTCAAGTGGGTAGGGGTGGCACCTAGTCAAGTAGAGGGGTGGCACAGCCCAACCAGGGCGGTTCGCAGGCAGATAGCCAGGCTCACTTTTATGCTTTTCCTGGCAGGCCTGAGGCAGAGGCTTAAGATGTTATTACAAGTATGATCTTTGTACCTGAAAAATAGCTATGGCTTTGTTTGATCTGGGTTCTACTTTTTTCTATGTGTCTGCTTATTTTGCATTGAGATTGAATCTTTCCTATGATGTACTTAATACTCCTATCTATGTGTCTACTCCTGTTGGGGATTCTGTGGTGGTTGATAGGGTTTTCCGAGATTGTGTTGTTGATTTATGTGGTTTGACACTCTGGTAGACTTGGTGATCTTGGACATGGTAGATATTGATGTGATTTTGAAAATGAGCTGGTTATCTCCTTACCATGCCATTTTGAATTGCCATGCTAAGACTATTACTATATCAGGCTCAGGGTCGTCTAGGTTAGAGTGGAAAGGGAATTTTAGCCTGCTCCTAGGAAATTCATTTCTTATATTTGTTCTCGTAATTTTATAGAGCGAGGTTATTCATCGTATCTAGCGCATATTCAGGATACTAGTTCCAAGGGTTCTTCCATAGAGTCGGTTTCGGTAGTTAGTGAGTTCTTAGAGGTTTTCCCTGCAAATCTTTCTCGCATGCCACCAGAATATGATATTGATATTTGCATAGATTTAGAGCTAGGGAACCGACCTATTTCCATTCCACCATACCGAATGGTACCGGTTGAGTTGAGAGATCTCAAGGAGCAGTTGAAAGAGCTACTTAATAAGGGGTTTATTAGGCTAAGTGTCTCTCCATGGGGTGTCCCGGTCTTGTTTGTGAAAAAGAAAGACGGTAGCATACAAATGTGCATTAATTACTGCCAGTTAAACAAGGTAACTATTCAAAACAAGTACCCTCTTCCTCGAATAGATGATTTGTTTGATCAATTATAGGGAGCAACTATATTTTCAAAGATTGACTTGAGGTTGGGTTATCACCAGCTGAAGATTTGGCCTGAGGATATTCCCAAAATAGCCTTTTGGACCAGGTATGGGCATTATGAGTTTCTGGTCATATCCTTCGGACTCACAAATGCTCCAGCAACATTCATGATCTTTATGAATAGTATCTTCAAACCCTATCTAGATTCATTCATAATTGTTTTTATTAATGATATCTTGTTATATTCTAAGACCAAGCAGGAGCATAAGAATCATCTGAGAATCATATTGGGGTTGCTAAAGGAGAAACAATTGTATGCCAAATTCACTAAGTGTGAGTTTTGGTTGGACTTGGTGTCTTTTCTGGGGCATGTGGTCTCCAAAGAGGTAATCAAAATTGACCCAGAAGGTGGAGGTGGTTAGAAATTGGGCTAGGCCAACTAATGTGACAGAGATTCAAAGTTTTGTGGGGCTGGCTAGCTACTATCACCGGTTTTTGAAGGGGTTTGCATCCATTACCTCCGTATTGACCAGGTTGACTTAGAAGAATGTACCTTTCCAATAGTCTGAGGAATGCGAAGAGAGTTTTTAGAAGCTCAAGACCCTGCTAACCATGACACTTATCCTGACATTAGTGGTGGAAGATAAAGATTTTATCGTTTATTGTGATGCCTCACGATCTAGGTTGGGTGCTGTGTCAATGCAGAAAGGGAAGGTCATTGCTTATGCCTCGAGAAAATTAAAGGTGCATGAGAAGAATTACCCCTTTTATGACCAGAAGATAGCAGCAGTAGTTTTCGCCCTAAAAATCTAAAGGCACTACCTGTACGGGGCTCATTGCGAGGTATTCATAGACCATCGTAACCTGCATTATGTGTTTTCCCAGAAGGATCCCAATTTGAGGCAGAGGAGGTGGATTGAATTGCTCAAGGACTATGATGTCACCATCTTGTATCACCCAAGAAAGGCTAACGTGGTGGCAGATGCATTGAGTCGGAAAATAGTAAGTATGGATAGTTTATCTTATCTGGAAGCTACTCGACGATCGATGGTCAGGGAAATTCAGACAATGGCAAATAGTTTGATAAGGCTCTCTTTGATAGAAACAGGTAGGATACTAGCTAGCATGGAGGCTAAGTTATTATTGTTAGAGGAAATAAAGGAGAGACAATTTGAGGATAAGAAGTTGGGTAGGATCTGAGATAAGATTCTATTGGGAGAAATGAAGGAAGGAGTGCTAGATGGTGAAGGGTTCCTAAGGATAAAAGGGCGCGTGTGCGTTCTCTGAGTTGGTGAGCTAATTAAGACTTTTCCGGCAGAAGCTCACAACTCGAGGTACTCCATTCACCCTGGAGTCACCAAAATGTACCATGACTTGAAGCGACATTATTGATGGGGCATAATGAAGAGAGACATTGTTGACTATGTCGCCTTGTGTTTGAACTGTCAGCAGGTGAAATACGAGCACCAAAATTCTTGGGGAGTACTTCAGAGGATGCCTATTCCTGGGTGAAAATGGAAGAGAATAACTATGGATTTAGTAGTTGGTCTTCCAAAGACGTTGGGGAAGTTTGACTCCATTTGGATCGTTGTGGATAGATTGACCAAGTCTTCTCACTTCGTGCCTGTCCAAGTGACTTATAATGTTGAGAAGTTGCCAAGCTATATGTGAAGGAAGTGATTCAATTGCATAGGGTACCGGTGTCAATTGTGTCTGATAAGGGTACTCAGTTCACCTCTCATTTTTTGAGGACCTTGCAGGCAGAGTTAAGCACCAGCTTGGACTTGAGCACAACCTTCCATCCTCAGATAGACGGACAGTAATAAAGGACCATCCAGGTATTAGAGGACATGCTCCAAACCTGTGTTATAGATTTTAGGGGCCATTGGGATAAATTTCTACCCTTGGCAGAGTTTTCATACAACAACAACTATCATTCGAGCATTGGCATGGCGCCATTTGAAGCTCTGTACGGGAGAAAATGCGGGTATCCAATCGGGTGGTTTGATGCATTTGAATAAGACTTTGGTAAACTAATTTACTGAAGGAATCCTTAGAAAAAGTTTGGGTAATCCATGAGCTTCTAGTGGCTACTCAAAGTAAACAAAAATAGTATGCAAACAAGAAGGTGAGAGATATGGAGTTTATGGAGGGAGAGCAAGTCTTGCTCAATGTATATCCCATGAAGGGGGTAATGAGGTTAAGCAAGAGGGGAAAGCATAGCCTGAGGTACATTGGACCATTTGAAATCTTTCAACGTGTAGGTAAAGTAGCTTATGAATTGGCCTTGCCACTAGGACTGTCTGGGTACATCTGACATTCAATGTTTCAATATTGAAGAAGTACCATGGGGATGTATTGTACATTATAAAATGGGACTCTGTGTTTCTAGATGAGAACTTGTCCTATGAAGAGGAACCGATGGCGATATTGGCTAGGAGGTCTGCAAGCTGAGGTCAAAAGAAATTGTGAATGTAAAGGTCTAGTGGAAAAATAATCCTATAGAGGAAGCCATATGGGAGACCGAGGTCGATATACGGATCAAATATCCTTAAATCTTCACAGAATCTGGTATGGTGTTGTAATTGGTATATGATGTAAGGACCCGTATGTCATTATGAAGAGAAATGAAATTAGAATACTCTAAATATGAGGCTAGATAGCAGTTAGAGAAATGTTGTGGAGTGAGATAATGTGAATTGATGATTTTGTGGAGCTTCTAGTTTCGGGGGACCGCTACAATGGTAGAATTTCCACTGCAGCGAGACCGCGCTGATGGTTGGAGTTCCGCCGTAACGGACTGGGAAAATAACCATCGAATCCATTGTAGAGAATTCCTGACCGCCAAAGCAGGTTTGCTGCAACAGAAATGTGACAGCTGTAGTGGACGATTGGAATCAAAAATTGGATTTAAGTGGGATTTCTAGGGTTATATCCCATTATTTCCAAAACACGAAGGGTTAAGGTCTGAAGGCAATTTTCTCCCCCAGAGTATTCCTTTTTCAAAGTAAGTCTCTTACATTACTATATCTATGATGGAGTGTTGACTTTAGGATTCAAGGAGAACCTTTAATGGTGATTTTCTATCTAAGAAACCCTAGGATGATAAACTAGGACTGGATCATGGAGAGTTAATAGGGTGATTTGATTAGAGATTTATAGGGAGTAATGATCATTCCCCAAGGTTTATTTGTTAAAGAATGTGGGTTATGCGAGAATTGATACCTATAACTAGATGGAATTGTGGTTTTATACTTAAAATTTCCATGAAGGGAATGGTTTGATTTTCTAAAACTCTTGTGTGGGTAGTAGATTACTAAATTCTATCCTTCTTGTTAGAATTTGCGCATTCGGAAGCAGTAAGGAAGGAAAAGGCTCCAACAGAGTGACTTTCGTCCGAATCCTCTCAGTTGAGGTAGCTTATGGTTTAGAGAAGTAAGAATTTATATAATGGCTTGTAGGTATATGAATAACAATGTGTGACTTATTCTATGGACTTTACTTGCTATGATGATTGCCCTGTTAAATTAAACTATTTACGTAAATTGATATGATGTGTTCATCGAATCAATGTGGATCTGTATTGAATTGTTAAGGATGCTTCTTTTGCATGGTTATTGAAGTGATTGAGAATTGTTAATTATTCGAGTAAAGGAGGTAGACGGTAAACTCCTGAATGTCTTAATAACGAACTTTGTTGTGTTTCAATTGTTTTGAAAATGGTTAAGGATAGTAAGAATATCCTAAGATAAGTGGCTCATGCCTGAGTGTAGCATCCGGGTAAGCAATGTGGATTGAGTAGCTCGTGTTCGAGGGGAGCATCTGGACTAGCATACGAGTGGGAGCAGGTACCACGCCGGTACAGTACATGGATTTCTAGAGTCCCTTGCAGTTCATGACTGGAAGGGCAGAAATAAGTCCCTCTAGTATGTGTGTATATTGATATTGGTGACAGAGTGATTATGGTGATGTGGCAGAGGCGTTTGCTGATGTGTTGTGAGTTTACAACACTTTCGATGCTTAAAACTGAGAAAATAACATGGACTTAGGTATGTTTATATGAATATGAGGCACTTTTACTTTGATTTTAGGAAAAATAAGTGTATGGAGAAAAAAATGTGCAAAAGAAGCCTAAAAATATAGAAAATCATCCAAGTACAAGTCTCAGTATGAGCCGTACCTTGATTGTATGGGTTGTACTGAGAATTGTGGTGAAATTAAGAAGGCTGGAATAAGAGGAAGGCAACATACGACTCTCAGTACGAGCCGTAACTGGAATCGTGAAATTGTTCAGAGAAATTTGCGCAAAGGTAGCCTCTTGGTGCGGATGGACTCACGAATCGTAGCATTCATATACAACCCATACCATGAGCCGTGATGAGATTCAAGTAATTCTTCAAGACTTGGCAGAACTTTAGACACAATAAATAGTACGAGTCGTAGGAGAAAGGTACGAGGCGTACCACAACACTCATGGAAAACTTCAGAAAATGTCGGAGTTCTCAGGGCCAAACCAAGGATGCATTGTATGACTCGTAGGACTGTGGTATGAGTCGTATTATCCTGTCAACACTTAGAAAAATCTGCAGCAGTCAAGGACGTACGAGAAGCAGGTACGACCCGTACAATCCTGCTACGGATCGTAGGATCAGTCGTGACATAGTTGGTGTTAGATATGAAAAATTCCTTGTTAGCTCAGGAAAAGGTTTCTAAGTCTGTATTAATAGATTTTATGTTTAATTTTAGTGAAAAAAAACGTAGAAACAAAGTAGGATAGGTGTGTGAAGAATATTATTTGTGAAGTTTTATCAATTTTGGAAGATCAATTCTTAGGATCAAACTTTTTATTTCATTCATTGTTCTTGAGATTGTTCTTTGATATTCATATTTGGTTTTCTTCCAATTGTTGCTGTAAGTATTTAATTATGTGTTTGTCTGTGAATGCAAATTATAATATTACAAACATGAGAGGATAAAACCTCCACAACTAGGGGTTGTGGTAACCATGGTGGATTAACAAAATAGGGTTACACAAAAGTGATTCAAAATCAATGCTAAAATCTTGTATTATATTCTCTTCATCTTTAAATGTTTCTTAATGGTGTACAATGTTAGGACTTGCCCGAATTATTTACTTGCTTGAACATAGAGAAGTAGAGATTAGGAAAAGAGAATTACAACAAAGCCTTGGTCTTTATGATCATTGTATTAACTTGAGCTGTGGTTGCAGGATAATTAAATTTGAAACATATTGATAATGGTTAGTTTGAAATCACTCATGAGACCTAACTCAGTAACTAAATATAGTCATCCAATTGGGATGAACCAGTCGTTTGGATGAACTATATTTATCAGTTCTACAAGTAAGCATTGAGATTGTTCACGTGTGTATACTCGAAGTAGTTATGAATCCACGGGGAACACTTACCCTAATTTGTAAATCTTGATATCAATCACAAATATAATCTTATTTTAATATTGTTTTCTTTGAAATCCCCTAATTTGGAGATAACTCACCAACAAGTTCAATTACCGTTATTAGTCTAGATCTTACCCTATTCCCTGTGGGTTCGACCCCAACCTCTCTTTTTGGTTCTTTATTGACAATGTCCGCTTCATACTTTTTTAAAAAGTGTGAGTTTGAGCTTTATCAAAAAGAGGCACCGTTACCGGGGAATACGATTAAGATTAGATTAGTTGCTTGTATTTGACTTGTGATTGTTATTTACCTATTTATGTTTTCTTTGTTTTTCTTTTGTGATTTATTCAGGCTAGCACCAAGGGATCTACCTTTGCAAACACCCAGATGGAAGACAAGAGGCTGCTCGTGTCCGTGGAAGAGATGATGAACATTGACACACGAGCGGTTGTCTTGATGAACTATGAAGGAGATGGGGTACTGGGGTACACGGAGCTTGTGAATGCCCTAAACGGGATGGGTCATATAACTTCAGACCAAGAAGTTAGACCTTGATTTGTAGAACCATTTGACTCCACCAACAAAGCCATCAGTAGAGCAACCTCCAGTCCTTGAACTGAAGACACTACCTCCCCATCTCAAATACGCATTCTTGGGTGAAGAAAACATATTGTCAGTGATTATCACAGATTTGATAGACTGGCAAGTAGAATCTTTGGTCACAATATTAAAAAGGAACAAAAAGGCAATGGATGGACCATAGCTGACATCATCGGGATCCTTCCAGGCATATGTACTCACAAGATACAGCTCGAGCCAAACTGCACACCAAGTATAGAGCATCTACGATGCCTGAATCCACCAATGCAAGAAGTAGTGAAAAAGGAGATTATCAAGTGGCTATATACTGGTGTAGTTTACCCCATTGCGGATAGCAAGTAGGTAAGCCCCGTGTAGTGTGTTCCAAAGAAAGGTGGGATCACAGTGGTACCCAATGAGAAGAATAAGTTGATACTGACAAGACCAGTCACAGGATGGCATGTATGCATGGATTACAGAAAGCTCAACCACTGGACCCAGAAGGACCACTTTCCAATGCCATTCATGGATCAAATGCTTGAAAAATTGGCAGGTAGAGGATGGTACTGTTTTCTTGATAGCTACTCAAGGTACAATCAGATCACTATATCCCCAAAAGATCAAGAGAAGGCTACCTTCACCTGCCCGTATGGAACATTTACTTTTAGGAGAATTACCTTTGGATTGTGCAATGCACCAACCACATTCCTGAAATGCATGATGTCAATATTCTCAGATATGGTGGAGGACACCATCGAGGTATTTCATGGACGACTTCTCAATTGTGGGTGACTCACTCGAATCTTGCCTCAAACACTTGGGCAAAGTGTTGAACATATGTGAAGAAACTAATCTGGTCCTAAATTAGGAAAAAATTCATTGTATGGTCAAGGAAGGAATAGTGCTGGGTCACAAAATCTCTAGAAAGGGGATTGAAGTGGACAAGGAAAAATTGAAGTTATAGTAGGATTGTCACCACCCATTTTCGTAAAAGGGGTCAGAAGCTTTTTAGGGCATGCAGGATTTTATAGAAGGTTCATCAAGGACTTTTCAAATATTGCATAACCATTGTGCAAATTTCTTGAGAAGGAGGTGAAGTTCATATTTGATGAGGCATATCTAAAGGCCTTTGAGTGTTTGAAAGAAAAACTCACCACTGCTCCTATTATCATAGCTCCAGATTAGTCTCTTTTGTTTGAAGTAATGTGTGATGCTAGCGGGGTTGCTCTCAATGCTGTCTTGGGTCAATGGAGAGAAAATATTTTCCATCCCATATATTACACTAGTAAAACACTCAACACAGCCCAAAAGAACTACATTATCACCGAACAGGAGCTGCTAGCAGTGGTCTTTGCATTTTAGAAGTTTCGAGCATACTTGCTTGGAACTAAGGTGATCGTCCATACAAACCATGCCGCTTTAAGATACCTGATTTCTAAAAGATTATAAACCCATGTTTATTAGGTGGGTGTTGCTGCTTCAAGAGTTTGAGTTTAAGGTGAAAGACCGGAAATGAACTGAAAATCAGGTAGCTGATCACTTATCCAGACTAGAGTCTGAGGCTAGGGCAAGAGAGGAGATTGATCGATGGCGCTTTTCCAGACGAGCAGGTGCTAGATGCATCCTAGGACTTGATTCCCTGGTTCGTTGACTTTGCAAATTATTTGATTAGAAACATGATTCCAGCAGACATGACTCCCCAGCAAAAGAAAAAATTCTTATTTGATGCTGGAAGATACTATTGGGATGAACCATACTTATTTTGCATTTCTATAGATGGGATCATTTGTAGGTGTGTGCCAGAGGTAGAAATGTTGAGCATTTTGAAGGCCTTTCACTCATCCCAATTTAGGGGTCATCATAGTGGTATCCGAACCAGACAATCTTGCAATGCGGGTATTATTGGCCCTCTATTCACCAAGATGCCTATAATTATGCCAAGACATGTGATCAATGTCAAAGACAGGATGGCATTACTAGCAAGCATGAGTTACCATTGACCCCTATTCTAGAAGTTGAGTTATTTGATGTATGGGGTATAGACTTCATGGGCCCATTTTTTAGCTCATATGGGATGAAATACATCTTGGTGGAACTGGATTATGTCTCCAAATGGGTGGAGTCTATTGCACTACCTAAAAATTAAGGCAAAAGTGTCACAACATTTCTGCGGAAGCACATATTCACTAGATTTGGTACTCCCAGAGAAATCATCAGTGATGGTAGATCCCACTTTCGTAACCGTCTCTTTAGAACCCTATTGGAGAAATATGGCCTCAAGCATAAGGTGGCAACACCTTATCATCCTCAATCAAGTGGGCAGGTGGAAGTTTCAAATAGGGAGATAAAGACCATTCTTGCCAAAACAGTGAATACTAATCGGAAAGATTGGTCTAGGAAGCTCGATGATGTGATGTGGGCCTACGAACAGCTTATAATACCCCCATTGGTTCATCTCCATATCAACTGGTCTATGGAAAATCATGTTATCTGTCGGTTGAGTTAGAGCATGAGGCATTATGGGCTCTGGAAAAGCTGAACTTAAACTGGAATGAAGCAGCCAAGCTGAGACTTGACCAGCTCAATGAGTTGGATGAATTCTGACTTAGAGCTTATGAGAGTGCAACCATTTATAAAGAAAGAATGAAGATTTATCATGATAGTAAGATTGTAAAAAGGGAGTTCATAAAAAGGGAGTTCAACACTAGTGATTTGGTCCTACTGTTCAACTCAAGGCTCCGTTTGCATCTTGGAAAATTGAAATCTAGGTGGATGGGACCTTACAGAGTTGTGAATGTGTCCCCATGCGGTGCATTAGAAATTTAGAACAAAGATGAAAAAAGGTTCAAAGGTGAACGGGCAAAGAATAAAGCTATATTTGGGAGAGACAGAGGAAATAAGAGGAATCGAGGCGGTAACCTTGATGATGCCTAAAGAGTCACAAAATTTACGTTGTGTTGCAATGTTAAATCAGGTGTTGTATAGGAGGCAACCCATGGATGGTGATGTCTGAGTAGCCGCATGTATGTTCCTTTCCCTCTGTTTTTCTTTCTATGCTTCGGGGACGAAGCATGTTTTTAAAAAAAGGGATGGGGTGTACTTGTATATTTGGGATTTTGATTCCTCCTATGATTTTCTTTCCGTGTTTATTTTTCCTAGAGCATGCTATCTAGTAGAACCGGCATGTTTAGGATTTTATTTTTGTGATTTTTTTTTAATTAGAAAGTAGCTTAGGAGCACTCAACCAATAAATTGCACTACTTTTGGATTTGTAAAAATTGACCCTATTTAAAAGGTTTTGATGATTATCTATGTACTTTTGATTGCAAAGCATGATTTATGTGAATCTTTTTATGTTATTTAGTGTATTAGCATGACTAATTTTTATTAGCCATATATAAGTTGGACAGGTAGAGTGAATGCAATACATGTATCATGAGTGAGATCTAATACCTAGTTCAATACTATGTAGATGATCTAGAACTTGCCCGGTTGGTCTTTACATAGGTTTTTGAATGATTGGTTAGGAAAGGATCGCAGACCATTTTTATTTATCCCATTTTATGCTTAAATGACCCTACCAAAATGATATGAGTCCCTTGATCCCGATTTTGAGCCTTAAATGAACTATTTTTTTTATTAATCAATTAACCGTACCCATTTTTATAATAAATCTGTTTCGACCCTAGTCCCTTCTTGGACATTATGAACCTCAACATAGGCAAAGTGCCTAAGTTGAGGGTGGCTAGAGTAGCATAAATAGTGGGAACGTGAAAAAAGGAAGAGAAAAGAAAAAGGTGAAAAATAAGGTGTGGTGTGACAAAAGGAAAATAAAAAGAAATAAAAATTGAAAAAAAATACAAAAAGAGAATGATGCATGAAAAATTTGAAGAAACACATCACACTCATACAAGTGCATAAAAAGGGTGAAAAGGGAAGAAAAAGTAGAAAAAATCAAAAAGGTTGAAAAGGTAAAAAAGAAATAGAGCCACATGTATGTAGTGCCAAGGAGGGGTTAAGTCACTCAAAATATTCAATATCTACCATACCCAGCCCGAAAGCCTACATTACAAGCTAAAGCAAGTCCTATAGTGATCCTAGCCTGACCATCTGACAAACCAAAGTAGAGAAAATAAGGTCAAGCCTATGGTATCCTATATGCAGTATTTGGAACTTCTTTGTGAGAGTGAGTGTCTTACTTGTTCAGTCCCAAGTTTCATATTTTACTATATCTGTGAGTGAGAGACTTCATTTAATGTGAGGGTACATGGTTGTTTTTAATTCTACCAGTGGTCTGTGTGAAAAGAACTGGTAATGACTTGACTATCTGTTAATGGCTAGATGAAATATCTTGATCCCTGTATATCATATTTTGTGGTTACTTGATGTGCATGTGTTGATTTGGTTTAGGGTAAAAAGGGTCAAAAGTTGTTTGAGTTTATAGTGCAAGTTTTGGTTGATGTTGGCTGCAGTATTCTAGGTTTATTTTCTAGTTAAGCGTCGTGTTTAGTTTTTGTTTTCTTTGCCTGAGGACATGCAAAAGTCTTAAGTTGAGGGTGTTGATGTGTTGTGAGTTTACAACACTTTTAACGCTTAAAACTGAGAAAATAACATGGACTTAGGTATGTTTATATGGATATGAGACACTTTTACTTTGATTTCAAGAAAAATAAGTGTTGGAGAAAAAATATGTAAAAGAAGCCTAAAAGTGCAAAAAATCAGTCAAGTACAAGTCTAAGTACGAGCTATACTGAGAATTGTGATGAAAGTTAGAAGGCCAGAATAAGAGGAAGGCAACATACGACTTTCAGTACGAGTTGTACTAAGATGGTACGAGCCGTAACTAGAGTCGTGGAATTATTCAAAGAAATTTGCACAAAGGCAGTCCTTTGGTATGGATGGAATCATGAATCATAGCATGCACATACGACCAGTACCATGATCCATGGTGAAATTCAAGTAATTCTTCAATACTTGGTATAACTTCAGACATAACAAACGGTACGAGGCGTAGGAGGAAGGTATGAGTCATACCACAACACTCGTGAAAATTTTTAGAAAATGTCAGAGTTCTCAGGAAAAAACCACAGATGCATTGTACGATTTGTAGGACTGTGGTACGAGTCGTATCATCCTGCCAAAACTTAGACAAATCTACTGCAACCAAGGATGTACGAGAAGCAGTACGACCCGTACAATCCTGCTATGGGTTAAAGGGTCAGTCGTGACACAATCGGTGCCATATATGAAAAATTCCCTATTAGCTTAGAAAAATATTTCTAATGTCTGTATAAATTTCTTTCATGTTTTATTTTAGTGAAAAAAAACATAGAAACAAATTAGGAGAGGCATGTGAAGAATATTATTTGTGAATCCTTATCAATTTTGGAAGAGCAATTCTTAGGATCAAACTTTTGATTTCATCCATTGTTGTTGAGATTGTTCTTTCATATTCAGATCTCGTTTTCTTCCAGTTATTGCTGTAAGCATGTAATTATGTGTTTTTCTATGAATGTAAATTGTAATCTTACAAACATGAGAGGATAAACCTCCACAACTAGGGTTGTGCATGGAAACCATGGCAGATTAACGAAATAGGGTTACACAAAAGTGATTCAAAACCAATGCTAAAAGAGTATATTATATTCTTTTCATCTTTAAATATTTTTTAACGGTGTACAACGTTAGGACTTGCCCAAATTCTTTACTTGCTTGAACCTAGAGAAGTAGAGATTAGGAAAAGAGAATTACAACAAAGCCTTGGTCTTTATGATCATTGTATTAACTTGAGTTGTGGTTGCAAGATAATTAAATTTGAAACATATTGATAATGGTTAGTTTGAAATCACTCATGAGACCTAACTCAGTGACTAAGTATAGTCATCCAATTAGGACGAATCAGTCATTTGGATGAACCATATTTATCAGTTCTACAAGTAAGCATTGAGATTGTTCACGTGTGTATACTCAAAGTAGTTATGAATCCACGGGGAATACTTACCCTAGTTATTTGCAAATCTTGATATCAATCACAAATATAATCTTGTTTTAATATTGTTTTATTTGAATCTCTCCAATTTGGAGATAACTTACCAATAAGTTCAATTACCGACATTAGTCTAGATCTTACCCTATTCCCTATGAGTTCGACCCCAACTTCTTTGTTGGGTTCTTTATTGACAACATTCGCTTCATACTTTGTCAGGAAGTGTGAGTTTGATTATTATCATGTGTCTGACATGTCACCATTTGTTCTATTTTATAATGTAGTTGTAAATGTGTTAAAGACTTGGAATGAATAAGTGTTAAGTGATTGAGTTGAGCCTGTGATCATGTGATTGTCACCTAGACGTGAAAAAGTGGAAAAGTCTTGATGTGTGATATAGATAAATGAATATTTTGATGTTGAGTTGTTCTATCTTGTTATGATTCACTTTATACCACATGCGATTATGTAACAATTGTGAATCAATGTCGATAACTTATATTTATATTTGAATATTCCTGAGATTGTATGAATGATTAAAAGCTGGTGAAATGATGAAGGTGCAGCTAAGCCAAGCTACTTCCCAGGACAGTATCTCTAGGGGGACTTCTTCTGCTACGGAGAGACCGTGGCGGCGGTCAAGTGACCACTGTAGTGAAAGGCATAATCCAGTGAGCAGGCCGGTTGTCACCTATGCAGAGCTAAGTTCCTGAAATGTGTTGCATATATATGTATGATGTTCTGGACTATTTTTATATTGTTATTGAATTTTTTATATGTTATTATGTAAGGTCGGTCGATGATGCCTACGAATACCGTGTCTCGTCCTCACCCTTGCAACAATTTCATTTGAAAGGTGAGCGATAGCAAGATGGACAGTCCCACTCCTCCATTGAAGATGTCTCTCCTCCCGATATTTTAATTTTTTTATTTTCTAGACCTATTATTTCTAGTTTTGTACGTAGACATCTAGTGCAATAACAATCAGATCTTGGAAATATTGTTTGTTTTAGATAATTGTTATCGTTCGAATATTTTATTTTAATTTATTATAAAGTGTTATTTCTTCTAAATGATTGATGTTGGGGTAATTATTGAAAATTATTGGTTCGTCCACTGGGGGGTTAGTGCGGGTGCCAATCACATCCATTTGGATCGTGACAACATCTTCTAGACAAGAGTAATTTAAAAATAAATTAATTAATACTACTTTTTTGGTTTCTTAAAAAAATTACTTATTTTAGAATAAATTAAAAAATTCG